>JAPZIH010000988.1:0-84230 GCA_027410445.1 Discoglossus pictus
CTTCTCTCACCCTGTCCGTCCTCTGTCTCCCTTCTGTCCTCCTGTGCCTCCTCTGTCTCCCTTCTCTCCCCATGTGCCTCCGAGGTCCCCCTGTGCTTCCTCTGTCTCCCTTCTGTATCCCTGTCCCTCCTCTGTCTCCCTTCTGCCCTCTGTGCCTCCTCTGTTACCCTGTCCATCCTCTTTCTCCCTTCTGTCCACCTGTGCTTCCACTGTCTCCCTTCTGCCCCCCTGTCCGTCCTCTGTCTCCCTTCAATCCCCCTGTGCCTCCTCTGTCCCCCTTCTATCCCCTATCCGTCCTCTATTTCCATTCTTCCCCCTTGCCCGTCCTCTGTCTCCCTTCTGTCCCCCTGTGCCTCCTAAGTCCCCCTGTGCCTCCTCTGTCTCCCTTCTGTCCCCCTGTCCTTCCTCTGTCTCCCTTCTGTCCCCCTGTGCCTCCGCTGTCTCCCTTCTGTCCCCCTGTCCGTCCTCTGTCTCCCTTCTGTACCCCTGTGCCTTCACTGTCTCCCTTCTGTCCCCATGTGCCTCCTCTGCCCTTCTGTGTCTCCTCTGTCTCCCTTCTTTCCCATGTCCTTCCTGTGTCGCCGTAGCCATCACCTGTCTCCGTTCTGTCCCCCTGTGCTCCCTCTAATTCGCTACTTTACCCCTGTGCCTCCTTTGTCTCCCTTTTGTCCCCCTGTGCCTCCTCTGTCCTCCTTCTGTAGCCCTGCCAGTCCTTTGTCTCCCTTCTGTCCCCTCGTCCCTCCCCTGTCTCCCTTCTGCACCCCTTGCGCCTCCTCTGTCACCCTTCTGTCCCCCTGTCCGTACTCTGTCTCCCTTCTGTCCCCCTGTGCCTCCTCTGTCTTCCTTCTGTCCCCCTGTGCCTCCTCTGTCTCCCTTCTGTCCCCCTCTGCCTCCTCTGTCTCCCTTCTGTCCCCTTTGTGCCTCCTCTCTCCCCCTGTGCCTCTGCTGTCTCCCTTCTATCCCCTTGTACCTCCCCTGTCTCCCTTCTGTCCCCCCGTGCCTCCTCTGTCTCCCTTTTGTCACCCTGTCCGCCATCTGTCTCCCTTCTGTCCCCCTGTGCCTCCTCTGTCTCCCTTCTCTCCCCATGTGCTTCCTAGGTCCCCCTGTGCCTCCTCTGTCTCCCTTCTGTATCCCTGTCCCTCCTCTGTCTCCCTTCTACCCTCTGTGCCTCCTCTGTCACCCAGTCCATCCTCTTTCTTCCTTCTGTCCACCTGTGCTTCCACTGTCTCCCTTCTGCTCCCCTGTCCGTCCTCTGTCTCCCTTCAATTCTCCTGTGCCTCCACTGTCTCCCTGCTGTCCCCCTGTCCCTCCTCTGTCTGCCTTCTGTCCCCCTGTGCCTCCTCTGTCCCCCTTCTAGCACCTATCCGTCCTCTGTCTCCATCTTCCCCCTTGTCCGTCCTCTGTCTCCCTTCTGTCCCCCTGTGCCTCCTAAGTCCCCCTGTGCCTCCTCTGTCTCCCTTCTGTCTCCCTGTCCATCCTCTGTCTTCCTTCTGTCCCCCTGTGCCTCTGCTGTCTCCCTTCTATCCCCTTGTACCTCCCCTGTCTCCCTTCTGTCCCCCCGTTCCTCCTCTGTCTCCCTTTTGTCCCCCTATCCGTCCTCTGTCTCCCTTCTGTCCCCCTGTGCCTCCTCTGTCTCCCTTCTGTCCCTCTGTGCCTCCTCTGTCTCCCTTCTGTCCGCTTTGTGCCTCCTCTGTCCCCCTGTGCCTCTGCTGTCTCCCTTCTATCCCATTGTCCCTCCTCTGTCTCCCTTCTGTCCCCCTGTGCCTCCTCTGTCTCCCTTCTGTCACCCTGTGCCTCCTCTGTCTCCCTTCTGTCCCCCTGTCCATCCTCTGTCTCCCTTCTCTCCCCATGTGCTTCCTAGGTCCCCCTGTGCCTCCTCTGTCTCCCTTCTGTATCCCTGTCCCTCCTCTGTCTCCCTTCTGCCCTCTGTGCCCCCTCTGTCACCCTGTCCATCCTCTTTCTCCCTTCTGTCCACCTGTGCTTCCACTGTCTCCCTTCTGCTCCCCTGTCTGTCCTCTGTCTCCCTTCTATTCTCCTGTGCCTCCTCTGTCTCCTTTCTGTCCCCCTGTCCATCCTCTGTCTCCCTTCTGTCCCCCTGTGCCTCCTCTGTCTCGTTTCTATCCCCTATCCGTCCTCTGTCTCCATTCTTCCCCCTTGTCCATCCTCTGTCTCCCTTCTGTCCCCCTGTGCCTCCTAAGTCCCCCTGTGCCTCCTCTGTCTCCCTTCTGTCCCCCTGTGCATCCTCTGTCTCCCTTCTGTCCCCCTGTCCATTCTCTCTCTCCCTTCTGTACCCCTGTGCCTTCTCTCTCTCCCTTCTGTCCCCCTGTGCCTCCTCTGTCTCCCTTCTGTCCCCCTATGCCTTCTATGTCTCCCTTTTGTTCCCCTGTGCCTCAGTCTCTCCTCTGTCTCCCTTCTGTCCTCCTGTGCCTCCTCTGTCTCCCTTCTGTCCCCCTGTGTCTCCTCTGTCTCCCTCTGTCCCTCTTTCTTTCCTCTGTCTCCCTTTTCCCCCCTGTGCCTCCTCTGTCTCCCTTCTATCCCCCTGTCCATTCTCTCTCTCCCTTCTGTCCCCCTGTCCATCATCTGTCTCCCTTCTGTCCACCTGTCTGTCCTCTGTCTCCCTTCTGTCCCCATGTGCCTTCTCTGTCTCCCTTCTGTCCCCCTGTGCCTCCTCTGTCTCCCTTCGGTCCCCCTATGCCTTCTATGTCTCCCTTTTGTTCCCCTGTGCCTCAGTCTCTCCTCTGTCTCCCTTCTGTCCTCCTGTGCCTCCTCTGTCTCCCTTCTGTCCGCTCTGTGCCTCCTCTGTCTCCCTCTGTCCCCCTTTCTTTCCTCTGTCTCCCTTCTTCCCCCCTGTGCCTCCTCTGTCTCCCTTCTGTCCCCCTGTCCATTCTCTGTCTCCCTTCTGTCCCCCTGTCCATCCTCTGTCTCCCTTCTGTCCACCTGTCTGTCCTCTGTCTCCCTTCTGTCCCCATGTGCCTTCTCTGTCTCCCTTCTGTCCCCCTGTGCCTCCTCTGATTCGCTTCTTTACTTCTGTCCCTCCTCTGTCTCCCTTCTGTCCCCCTGTCCATACTCTGTTCCCCTGTTCCTTTTCTGTCCTCCTTTGTACCTTTGCTTCTCCCCACTGTGCCACAGTTGTACCTCTTTACCCCTGTCCATCCTCTGTGCCCTTTGCCCCTCTCTATTTCCTGCCCCCCCCCCTCTGTGCCCCTGTCTCCCTTCTTTCCCCTTGTGCCTCCTCTGTCCCCCTGTGCCTCCTCTGTCTCTCTTCTGTTCCCCTGTGCCTCCTCTGTTCCCCTGTCCGTCCTCTGTCTCCCTTCTGTCCCCCTGTCCCTCCTCTGTCTCTCTTCTGTCCCCCTATGCCTCCTCTGTCTCCCTTCTTTCCCCCCTGTGCCTCCTCGGTCTCCCTCTGTCCCCCTTTCTTTCCTCTGTCTCCCTCTGTCCCCCTTTCTTTCCTTTGTCTCCCTTCTGTCCCCCTGTGCCTCCTCTGTCTCCTTTCTGTCCCCCTGTCCCTCCTCTGTCTCTCTTCTGTCCCCCTATGCCTCCTATGTCTCCCTTCCGTCCCCCTGTGCCTCCTCTGTCTCCCTTCTGTCCCCCTTTCTTTCCTCTGTCTCCCTTCTGTCCCCATGTGCCTTCTCTGTCTCATTTCTGTCCCCCTGTGCCTCTTCTGATTCGCTTCTTTACTTCTGTCCCTCCTCTGTCTCCCTTCTGTCCCCCTGTCAATACTCTGTTCCTTTTCTACCCTCCTTTGTACACCTGCTTCCCTCCTCTGTGCCTTTTGCTCCTCTCTATTTCCTGTCCCCCCTCTGTGCCCCTGTCTCCCTTCTGTCCCCCTGTGCCTCCTCTGTCTCCCTTCTGCCCCCTGTGCCTCCTCTGTCCCCCTGTCCGTCCTCTGTCTCCCTTCTGTTTCGCTGTGCCTCCTCTGTCCCCTTGCCTCCTCTGTCCTCCTGTGCCTCCTCTGTCTGCCTTCTGTCCCCCTGTGCCTCCTCTGTCCCCATGCCTCCTCTGTCCCCCTGTGCCTCCTCTGTCTCCCTTCTGTCCCCCTGTCCCTCCTCTGTCTCCCTTCTGTTCCCCTGTGCCTCCTCTGTCTCCCTTCTGTCCATCTGTGCTTCCACTGTCTCCCTTCTGTCCCTCTGTCCATCCTCTGTCTCCCTTCTGTCCCCCTGTGCCTCCTCTGTCTCCCTTCTGTCCCCCTGTCCATCCTCTATCTCACTTCTATCCCCCTCTGCCTCCTCTGTCTGCCTTCTGTCCCCCTGTACCTCCTCTGTCTCCCTTCTGCAACCCCTGTGCCTCCTCTGTCTCCCTTCTTTCCCCCTGTCCATCCTCTGTCTCCCTTCTGTCCCTCTGTCCATCCTCTGTCTCCCTTCTGTCCCCCTGTGCCACCTCTGTCTCCCTTCTGTCCCGCTGTCCATCCTCTATCTCACTTCTATCCCCCTCTGCCTTCTCTGTCTCCCTTCTGTCCTCCTGTGCTTCCTCTGTCTCCCGTCTGACCCCTGTGCCTCCTCTGTCCCCCTTCTGTCCCCTGCCCCTCCTCTGTCTCCCTTCTGCCCCCCTGTCCGTCCTCTGTCTCCATTCTGTCCCCCCTGTGCCTCCTCTGTCCCCTGTCCGTCCTCTGTCTCCCTTCTGTTCCCCTGTGCCTCCTCTGTCCCCTTGCCTTCTCTTGCCTCCTGTGCCTCCTCTGTCTCTCTACTGCCCCCCTGTGCCTCCTCTGTTCCCCTGTCCGTCCTCTGTCTCCCTTCTGTCCCCCTGTCCCTCCTCTGTCTCTCTTCTGTCCCCCTATGCCTCCTCTGTCTCCCTTCTTTCCCCCTGTGCCTCCTCGGTCTCCCTCTGTCCCCCTTTCTTTCCTCTGTCTCCCTCTGTCCCCCTTTCTTTCCTTTGTCTCCCTTCTTCCCCCCTGTGCCTCCTCTGTCCCCCTGTCCGTCCTATGATTACCTTCTGTCCCCATGTGCCTCCTCTGTCTCCTTTCTGTCCCCCTGTCCCTCCTCTGTCTCTCTTCTGTCCCCCTATGCCTCCTCTGTCTCCCTTCTGTCCCCCTGTGCCTCCTCTGTCTCCCTCTGTCCCCCTTTCTTTCCTCTGTCTCCCTTCTGTCCCCATGTGCCTTCTCTGTCTCATTTCTGTCCCCCTGTGCCTCTTCTGATTCGCTTCTTTACTTCTGTCCCTCCTCTGTCTCCCTTCTGTCCCCCTGTCAATACTCTGTTCCTTTTCTACCCTCCTTTGTACACCTGCTTCCCTCCTCTGTGCCTTTTGCTCCTCTCTATGTCCTGTCCCCCCTCTGTGCCCCTGTCTCCCTTCTGTCCCCCTGTGCCTCCTCTGTCTCCCTTCTGCCCCCTGTGCCTCCCCTGTCCCCCTGTCCGTCTTCTGTCTCCCTTCTGTTTCGCTGTGCCTCCTCTGTCCCCTTGCCTCCTCTGTCCTCCTGTGCCTCCTCTGTCTGCCTTCTGTCCCCCTGTGCCTCCTCTGTCCCCATGCCTCCTCTGCCCCCCTGTGCCTCCTCTGTCTGCCTTCTGTCCCCCTGTGCCTCCTCTGTCTCCCTTCTGTTCCCCTGTGCCTCCTCTGTCTCCCTTCTGTCCCCTTGTCCGTCCCCTGTCTCCCTTCTGTCCCCCTGTCCATCCTCTGTCTCCCTTCTGTCCCCCTGTGCCTCCTCTGTCTCCCTTCTGTCCCACTGTCCATCCTCTATCTCACTTCTATCCCCCTCTGCCTCCTCTGTCTGCCTTCTGTCCCCCTGTACCTCCTCTGTCTCCCTTCTGCAACCCCTGTGCCTCCTCTGTCTCCCTTCTTTCCCCCTGTCCATCCTCTGTCTCCCTTCTGTCCCTCTGTCCATCCTCTGTCTCCCTTCTGTCCCCCTGTGCCTCCTCTGTCTCCCTTCTGTCCCCCTGTCCATCCTCTATCTCACTTCTATCCCCCTCTGCCTTCTCTGTCTCCCTTCTGTCCTCCTGTGCGTCCTCTGTCTCCCGTCTGACCCCTGTGCCTCCTCTGTCCCCCTTCTGTCCCCTGCCCCTCCTCTGTCTCCCTTCTGCCCCCCCTGTCCGTCCTCTGTCTCCATTCTGTCCCCCCTGTGCCTCCTCTGTCCCCTCTCCGTCCTCTGTCTCCCTTCTGTCCCCCTGTGCCTCCTCTGTCCCCTTGCCTTCTCTTGCCTCCTGTGCCTCCTCTGTCTCTCTACTGCCCCCCTGTGCCTCCTCTGTTCCCCTGTCCGTCCTCTGTCTCCCTTCTGTCCCCCTGTCCCTCCTCTGTCTCTCTTCTGTCCCCCTGTGCCTCCTCTGTCTCCCTTCTTTCCCCCTGTGCCTCCTCGGTCTCCCTCTGTCCCCCTTTCTTTCCTCTGTCTCCCTCTGTCCCCCTTTCTTTCCTTTGTCTCCCTTCTTCCCCCCTGTGCCTCCTCTGTCCCCCTGTCCGTCCTATGATTACCTTCTGTCCCCATGTGCCTCCTCTGTCTCCTTTCTGTCCCCCTGTCCCTCCTCTGTCTCTCTTCTGTCCCCCTATGCCTCCTCTGTTTCCTTTCTGTCCCCCTGTGCCTCCTCTGTCTCCCTCTGTCCCCCTTTCTTTCCTCTGTCTCCCTTCTGTCCCCATGTGCCTTCTCTGTCTCATTTCTGTCCCCCTGTACCTCTTCTGATTCGCTTCTTTACTTCTGTCCCTCCTCTGTCTCCCTTCTGTCCCCCTGTCAATACTCTGTTCCTTTTCTACCCTCCTTTGTACACCTGCTTCCCTCCTCTGTGCCTTTTGCTCCTCTCTATTTCCTGTCCCCCCTCTGTGCCCCTTGTCTCCCTTCTGTCCCCCTGTGCCTCCTCTGTCTCCCTTCTTCCCCTGTGCCTCCTCTGTCCCCCTGTCCGTCCTCTGTCTCCCTTCTGTTTCGCTGTGCCTCCTCTGTCCCCTTGCCTCCTCTGTCCTCCTGTGCCTCCTCTGTCTGCCTTCTGTCCCCCTGTGCCTCCTCTGTCCCCATGCCTCCTCTGTCCCCCTGTGCCTCCTCTGTCTGCCTTCTGTCCCCCTGTACCTCCTCTGTCTCCCTTCTGTCCCCCTGTGCCTCCTCTGTCTCCCTTCTGTCCCCTTGTCCGTCCCCTGTCTCCCTTCTGTCCCTCTGTCCATCCTCTGTCTCCCTTCTGTCCCCCTGTGCCTCCTCTGTCTCCCTTCTGTCCCACTGTCCATCCTCTATCTCACTTCTATCCCCCTCTGCCTCCTCTGTCTGCCTTCTGTCCCCCTGTACCTCCTCTGTCTCCCTTCTGCAACCCCTGTGCCTCCTCTGTCTCCCTTCTTTCCCCCTGTCCATCCTCTGTCTCCCTTCTGTCCCCCTGTCCATCCTCTGTCTCCCTTCTGTCCCCCTGTGCCACCTCTGTCTCCCTTCTGTCCCGCTGTCCATCCTCTATCTCACTTCTATCCCCCTCTGCCTTCTCTGTCTCCCTTCTGTCCTCCTGTGCTTCCTCTGTCTCCCGTCTGACCCCTGTGCCTCCTCTGTCCCCCTTCTGTCCCCTGCCCCTCCTCTGTCTCCCTTCTGCCCCCCTGTCCATCCTCTGTCTCCATTCTGTCCCCCCTGTGCCTCCTCTGTCCCCTGTCCGTCCTCTGTCTCCCTTCTGTTCCCCTGTGCCTCCTCTGTCCCCTTGCCTTCTCTTGCCTCCTGTGCCTCCTCTGTCTCCCTTCTATCCCCCTGTCCATCATCTGTCTCCCTTCAGTCCACCTGTCTATCCTCCGTCTCCCTTCTGTCCCCATGTGCCTTCTCTGTCTCCGTTCTGTGCCTCCTCTGATTCGCTTCTTTCCCCCTGTCCCTCCTCTGTCTCCCTTCTGTCCCCCTGTCCATACTCTGTTCCCCTGTTCCTTTTCTGTCCTCCTTTGTACACCTGCTTCCCCCCGCTGTGCCACAGTTGTACCTCTTTACCCCTGTCCATCCTCTGCTCCTTTTGCCCCTCTCTATTTCCTGTCCCCCCTCTGTGCCCCTGTCTCCCTTCTGTCCCCCTGTGCCTCCTCTGTCCCCCTGTGCCTCCTCTGTCTCCCTTCTGCCCCCTGTGCCTCCTCTGTCCCCCTGTCCGTCCTCTGTCTCCCTTCTGTCCCCCTGTCCCTCCTCTGTCTCCCTTCTGTCCCTCTGTGCCTCCTCTGTCTCCCTTCTGTCCCCCTGTGCCTCCTCTGTCTCCCTCTGTCCCCCTTTTTTCGTCTGTCTCCCTCTATCCCCCTTTCTTTGCTTTGTCTCCCTTCTTCCCCCCTGTGTCTCCTCTATCCCCTGTCCGTTCTATGACTACCTTCTTCCCCCTGTCCATCCTCTGTCTTCCTTCTGTCCCCCTGTGCCTCCTCTGTCTCCCTTCTATCCCCCTGTGCCTCCTCTGTCTCCCTTCTATCCCCCTGTCCATCCTCTGTCTCCCTTCTGTCCCCATGTGCCTTCTCTCCCTTCTGTCCTCATGTGCCTTCTCTGTCTCCGTTCTGTCCCCCTGTGCCTCCTCTGATTCGCTTCTTTACTTCTGTCCCTCCTCTGTCTCCCTTCTGTCCCCCGTCCATACTCTGTTCCCCTGTTCCTTTTCTGTCCTCCTTTGTACCCCTGCTTCCATCCTCTGGGCCCTTTGCCGCTCTGTGCCCCTGTCTCCCTTCTTTCCCCTTGTGCCTCCTCTGTCCCCCTGTGCCTCCTCTGTCTCCATTCTGCCCCCCTGTGCCTCCTCTGTCCCCCTGTCCGTCCTCTGTCTCCCATCTGTTCCGCTGTGCCTACTCTGTCCCCTTGCCTCCTCTGTCCTCCTGTGCCTCCTCTGTCTTCCCTCTGTCCCCCTGTGCCTCCTCTGTCCCCATGCTTCCTCTGTCCCCCTGTGTCTCCTCTGTCTGCCTTCTGTCCCCCTGTCCCTCCTCTGTCTCCCTTCTGCCCCCCTGTGCCTCCTCTGTCCCCCTGTCCATCCTGTCTCCCTTCTGTCCCCCTGTGCCTCCTCTGTCTCCCTTCTGTCCCCCTGTCCATCCTCTGTCTCCCTTCTGTCCCTCTGTCCATCCTCTGTCTCCCTTCTGTCCCCCTGTGACTCCTCTGTCTCCCTTCTATCCCGCTGTCCATCCTCTATCTCACTTCAATCCCCCTATGCCTCCTCTGTCTCCCTTCTGTCCTCCTGTGCCTCCTCTGTCTCCCGTCTGACCCCTGTGCCTCCTCTGTCCCCCTTCTGTCCCCTTGTCCGTCCTCTGTCTCCCTTCTGTCCCCCTGCCCCTCCTCTGTCTCCCTTCTGTCCCCTTGTCCGTCCTCAGTCTCCATTCTGTCCCCCCTGTGCCTCCTCTGTCCCCCTGTCCGTCCTCTGTCTCCCTTCTGTTCGCCTGTGCCTCCTGTGTCCCCTTGCTTCCTCTGTCCTCCTGTGCCTCCTCTGTCTGCCTTCTGTCCTCCTGTGCCTCCTCTGTCCCCATGCCTCCTCTGTCCCCCTGTGCCTCCTCCGTCTCCCTTTTCCCCCCCCTGTCCCTCCTCTGTCTCCCTTCTGCCCCCATGTGCCTCCTCTGTCCCCCTGTCCATCCTCTGTCTCCCTTCTGTCTCCCTGTGCCTCCTCTGTCTCCCTTCTATCCCCCTCTTCCTCCTCTGTCTCCCTTCTGTCCTCCTGTGCCTCCTCTGTCTCCCGTCTGACCCCTGTGCCTCCTCTGTCCCCCTTCTGTCCCCTTGTCCGTCCTCTGTCTCCCTTCTGTCCCCCTGCCCCTCCTCTGTCTCCCTTCTGTCCCCCTGTGCCTCCTCTGTCCCCCTGTCCGTCCTCTGTCTCCCTTCTGTTCGCCTGTGCCTCCTGTGTCCCCTTGCTTCCTCTGTCCTCCTGTGCCTCCTCTGTCTGCCTTCTGTCCTCCTGTGCCTCCTCTGTCCCCCTGTGCCTCCTCCGTCTCCCTTTTTCCCCCCTGTCCCTCCTCTGTCTCCCTTCTGCCCCCCTGTGCCTCCTCTGTCCCCTGTCCATCCTCTGTCTACCTTCTGTCTCCCTGTGCCTCCTCTGTCTCCCTTCTATCCCCCTGTCCATCCTCTGTCTCCCTTCTGTTCCCCTGTCCGTCCTATGTCTCCCTTCTGTCCCCCTGTCCGTCCTCTGTCTCCCTTCTGTCCCCCTGTGCCTCCTCTGTCTCCCTTCTGTCCCCCTGTGCCTCCTCTGTCTCCCTTCTGTCCCCTTGTCCATCCTCTGTCTCCCTTCTGCCACGCTGTGCTTCCTCTGTCCCCCTATGTCTTCTATGTCTCCGTTTTGTTCCCCTGTGCCTACTCTGTCCTTCAGTCCCTCCTCTGTCTCTCTTCTGTCCCCCTGTCCGTCCTCTGTCTCCCTTCTGTCCCACTGTGCCTTCTCTGTCTCTCTTCTGTCCCCCTGTGCCTCCTCTGTCTCTCTGTGTCTCCTCTGTCTCCCTTCTGTGCCCCTGTCCCTCCTGTGTCCCCTTAGCCATCCTCTGTCTCCGTTCTGTCCCACTGTGCCTCCTCTGTCTCCCTTCAGTTCCCCTGTGCCTCCTCTGTCTTCCTTCTTTCCTCCTGTTCATACTCTGTTTCCCTGTTCATTTTCTGTCCTCCTTTGTACCCCTGCTTCCACCCGCTGTGCCACAGTTGTCGCTCTTTACCCCTGTCCCTCCTCTGTGCCCTTTCCCTCTCTGTTTACTGCCCCCCTCTGTGCCTCTGTGCCTCTGTCTCCATTCTGTCCCCGTGTGCCTCCTCTATCTCCCTTCTGTCCCCCTGTGTCTTCTCTGTCTCCCTTTTGTCCCCCTGTCCCTCCTCTTTCTCCCTTCTGCCCCCTGTGCCTCCTCTGTCCCCCTGTCTGTCCTCTATCTCCCTTCTGTCCCCCTGTGCCTCCTCTGTCTCCCTTCTGTCCCCCTGTCCGTCCTCTGCCTCCATTCTGTCCCCCTGTGCCTCCTCTGTCCCCCTGTCCGTCCTCTGTCTCCCTTCTGTCCCCCTGTGCCTCCTCTGTCCCCCTGTGCCTCCTCTATCTCCATTCTGTCCCCCTGTCCCTCCTCTGACTCCCTTCTGCCACCTGTCCATCCTCTGTCCCCCTGTCCGTTCTCTGTCCCCCTGTCCGTTCTCTGTCTCCCTTCTGTTCCCCTGTGCCTCCTCTGTCTCCCTTCTGTCCCCCTGTGCCACCTAAGTCCCCCTGTGCCTTATCTGTCTCCCTTCTGTCCCCCTGTCCATCCACTGGCCGACCTGTGCCTCCTCTATCTCCCTTATGTCCCCCTGTGCCTCCGCTGTCTCCCTTCTGTCCCCCTGTGCCTCATCTGCCCCCCTGTGTCTTCTCTGTCTCCCTTTTGCCCCCCTGTCCCTCCTCTTTCTCCCTTCTTGCCCCTGTGCCTCCTCTGTCCCCCTGTCTGTCCTCTATCTCCCTTTTGTCCCCCTGTGCCTCCTCTGGCTCCCTTTTGTCCCCTTGTGCCTCCTCTGTCTCCCTTCTGTCCCCCTGTGCCTCTTAAGTCCCCCGTCCCTTCTCTGTCTCTCTTCTGTCCCACTGTGCCTCCTAAGTCCCCCAGTACCTCCTCTGTCTCCCTTCTGTCCCGCTGTCCATCCTCTATCTCACTTCTATCCCCCTCTGCCTCCTCTGTCTCCCTTCTGTCCTCCTGTGCCTCCTCTGTCTCCCGTCTGACCCTGTGCCTCCTCTGTCACCCTTCTGTCCCCTTGTCCGTCCTCTGTCTCCCTTCTGTCCCCCTGTCCCCCCCTCTGTGCCCCTGTCTCCCTTCTGTCCCTCTGTCCATCCTCTGCCTCCATTCTGCCCCCCGTGCCTCCTCTGTCCCCCTGTCCGTCCTCTGTCTCCCTTCTGTTCCCCTGTGCCTCTTCTGTCCCCTTGCCTCCTCTGTCCTCCTGTGCCTCCTCTGTCTGCCTTCTGTCCCCCTGTGCCTCCTATTTCCCCATGCCTCCTCTGTCCCCCTGTGCCTCCTCTGTCTGCCTTCTGTCCCCCTGTCCCTCCTCTGTCTTCCTTCTGCCCCCTGTGCCTCCTCTGTCCCCCTGTCCATCCTCTGTCTCCCTTCTGTCCCCCTGAGCCTCCTCTGTCTCCCTCCTGTCCCCCTGTCCGTCCTCTGTCTCCCTTCTGTCCCCCTGTGCCTCCTCTGTCTCCCTTCTGTCCCCCTGTCCATCCTCTGTCTCCCTTCTGTCCCCCTGTGCCTCCTCTGCTCCTCTGCCCCTTCTGTCCCCTTGTCTTTCCTCTGTCTCCCTTCTGCCACGCTGTGCCTCCTCTGTCCCCCTATGCCTTCTATGTCTATGTTTTGTTCCCCTGTGCCTCCTCTGTCCCTCAGTCCCTCCTCTGTCTCCCTTCTGTCCCCCTGTCCATCCTCTGTCTCCCTTCTGTCCCCCTGTGCCTCCTCGTTCTCCCTTCTGTCCCCCTGTGCCTTCTCTGTCTCCCTTCTATCCCCCTGTGCCTCCTCTGTCTCTCCTCTGTCTCCCTTCTGTCCCCCTGTCCCTCCTGTGTCCCCCTAGCCATCCTCTGTTTCCGTTCTGTCCCACTGTGCCTCCTCTGACTCACTTATTTCCCCCTGTCCCTCCTCTGTCTTCCTTCTTTCCTCCTGTTCATACTCTGTTCCCCTGTTCGTTTTCTGTCCTCCTCTGTACCCCTGCTTCCACCCGCTGTGCCACAGTTGTCCCTCTTTACCCCTGTCCCTCCTCTGTCTCCCTTCTGTCCCCCTATGCCTTCTCTGTCCCCTTGTGCCTCCTCTATCTCCCTTCTGTCCCCCTGTCCCTCCTCTGTCTCCCTTCTGTCCCCCCTGTGCCTCCTCTGTCTCCCTTCTGTCCCCCTGTGCCTCCTCTGTCCCCCTGTGCCTCCTCTGTCTCCCTTCTGTCCCCCTGTCCCTCCTCTGACTCCCTACTGCCCCCCTGTGCCTCCTCTGTCCCCCTGTCCGTCCTCTGTCTCCCTTCTGTTCCCCTGTGCCTCCTCTGTCTCCCTTCTGTCCCCCTGTGCCTCCTAAGTCCCCCTGTGCCTCATCTGTCTCCCTTCTGTCCCCCTATCCATCCCCTGTCTCCCTTATGTCCCCCTGTGACTCCTCTGTCTCCCTTCTGTGCCCCTGTCCCTCCTGTGTCCCCTTAGCCATCCTCTATCTCCGTTCTGTCCCACTGTGCCTCCTCTGACTCCCTTCTTTCCCCCCTGTCCCTCCTCTGTCTTCCTTCTTTCCTCCTGTTCATACTCTGTTCCCCTGTTCGTTTTCTGTCCTCCTCTGTACCCCTGCTTCCACCCGCTGTGCCACAGTTGTCCCTCTTTACCCCTGTCCCTCCTCTGTCCCCCTCTCTGTTTACTGCCCCCCTCTGTGCCTCTGTGCCTCTGTCTCCCTTCTGTCCCCCTTTGCCTCCTCTGTCTCCGTGTGCCTCCTCTATCTCCCTTCTGTCCCCCTGTCCCTCCTCTGTCTCCCTTCTGTCCCCCTGTGCCTCCTCTGTCTCCCTTCTGTCTCCCTTCTGTCCCCCTGTGCCTCCTCTGTCCCCCTGTGCCTCCTCTGTCTCCCTTCTGTCCCCCCTGTCCCTCCTCTGACTCCCTTCTGCCCCCCTGTGCCTCCTCTGTCCCCCTGTCCATCCTCTGTCTCCCTTCTGTTCCCCTGTGCCTCCTAAGTCCCCCTATGCCTCATCTGTCTCCCTTCTGTCCCCCTGTCCATCCTCTGTCTCCCTTCTGTCCCCCTGTGCCTCCTCTGTCTCCCTTCTGTGCCCCTGTCCCTCCTGTGTCCCCTTAGCCATCCTCTGTCTCCGTTCTGTCCCACTGTGCCTCCTCTGACTCGCTTCTTTCCCCCTGTCCCTCCTCTGTCTTCCTTCTTTCCTCCTGTTCATACTCTGTTCCCCTGTTCGTTTTCTGTCCTCCTCTGTACCCCTGCTTCCACCCACTGTGCCACAGTTGTCCCTCTTTACCCCTGTCCCTCCTCTGTGCCCTTTCCCCCTCTCTGTTTACTGCCCCCCTCTGTGCCTCTGTCTCCCTTCTGTCCCCCTGTGCCTCCTCTGTCCCCCTGTGCCTCCTCTGTCTCCCTTCTGTCCCCCTGTCCCTCCTCTGACTCCCTTCTGCCCCCCTGTCCGTCCTCTGTCTCCCTTCTGTTCCCCTGTGCCTCATCTGTCTCCCTTCTGTTCCCCTTGTCCATCCTCTTTCTCTCTTCTGTCCCCTTGTGCCTCCTCTGTTCCCTTCTGTCCCCCTTTATTATTATTATTATTATTATTATTATCTTTTATTTGTATCTCGCCAACATATTCTTTAGCGCTGAACAGTGGATAAGAACAGGGGAAATACAAGTTTAACAAATTCAAAAGTTGAAGGGCCCTGTTTTGAGCTTAGAATCTTAGCAGAAAGTGCTTTATCCCAAAGCACCCTACAAGACTGGAAACTCGCTACTTACAATCTAAAGGGAATTAAAGGGCAGAGAACTGGGGAAGAGTAACAAATAAGGAATAGCATGGGTCAGGAAGAAAGTGAAAGATATAAAAGTTTCATTTAAGAGGGAGAGGGGAGGGATCTGAGGTGAAAGACTAGTATGTTGGCCTCGCAATGAGCGCTTTCGGCACTTATCGCTGGCCTAGCAATAAGAGCATTCCCTGCTCATTGCAGGCCTCGCCATGAGCTATGCGCACGCGCAAACCTGCAACTTTGCAAGCATTACACCCAAACACGTAGTACGACAACTATACATCACATACTGTATATAGTTGTGGATCTGCGGGAGTGTTCGGAACATTTGCAATGTTGGTAACACACTTGCGGCCCTCGCAAACACTTACATCAAGTCAGTTACACTTACACCAAGGCAGTAATACTTACACCAAGGCAGAAACACTTACACCAAGACAGTAACACATACACCAAGGCTGAAACACTTACACCAAGGCAGTAACACTTACACCAAGGCACTAACACTTTTACATCAAGGCAGTAACACTTACACCAAAGCAGGAACACTTACACCAAGTCAGTAACACTTACACCAAGGGCCTCATTCTATTAACGGCCGTAGGACATGCGTGGCCGCAAGGACCGGCCGCAGGCTATTTGCCTATTCTATTCCTTTGCGGCCGAGGGCTCCGGCAGGCTAGAGATTTCGGCCGCAAGAAAGCCCCGGTTGCTATTCAATTGCTATGTAAACCCTCTCGTCATGGCCGTAATTATCTAAAACCGAGCCGCAGCTTACTTGCACCAAAAAGGTCCAGCTAGCACCCAATTAAGCACATAATAAAGCCATAATAAAGCCATCCTGCACTTTGATGAGACGATAAAGTGATTGGAGGTGTTAGCATTCATAGCACAACATTCCCCTACACTCAAATCTGAAAATCATTTTTAGTTAAATTCATGTCAAATGTCCGTGGACAAAGTCCCAAGGGCTTGGAGCACCTCAGACCCGCAAAGGCTGCGGGATTAGCCTCCGTCAAGTCCTTAAATGGGTAAAATAGACCTACGGGCTTACTTACAAGTCGTAGCATAGAAAAGCCATCCTGTACTTTTATTAGAAGTGAAAGTGATGTTTGGTTTTAGAATTAATAGCTCAACATTCCCCTACCGTTAAAACCGCAAATAAAGATATTTAACTTTATCTATCATGCAAGCCTGCACGGGCTTGAATACGGAGCTATGGACTTCGTCATTGAAGTCCGTGGGACTTGTACGGATTTTAAAATCAAAGTACAATTTGGCGATGTGCAAGCTTGAGAATGTTTTGCTATTAATCCTCATGCCCCCCCCATTATGTTCCCATCATTTACAGTGCTTTGCAGTGCTGGATTGAATATATATTGGCTTCTACAATGCTTTGTTTGCAGCCCTCCACCTCTGAACCCGTACAGGTTTTAACAAGGACGAGCCTGCGGGACTACGGGACGGAAAGTAAACCGTAAATGATATATTGGATTTGGGCGATGTGCAAGCTTGAGAGGGTGTTGCTATTAATCCTCATGTCCCCCATTATGATGCCTAGCATTTACGGAGCTTTACATTGCCATCTTGAATTTATATTTGCTTTTACAAGATTTACGGGTGCAGGAAATTTTACGGCCATTAATAGAATGAGGCCCCAAGTCAGTAACACTTTTACATCAAGGCAGTAACACCTACACCAAGGCAGAAACACTTACACCAAGGAAGTAACAATTTCACCAAGGCAGTAACACTTACACATCAAGGCAGTAACACTTATACCAAGGCAGTAAAACACACAAAGGCAGAAAGACTTACACCAAGGCAGAAAGACTTACACCAAGGCAGAAAGACTTACACCAAGGCAGTAATACACACCAATGCATAAACACTTACATCAAGACAGTAACACTTACACCAAGGCAGTAACACTTACATCAAGGCAGACACACTTACACCAAGGCAGAAACACTATTACATCAAGGCAGTAACACTTTTACATCAAGGCAGTAACACTTACACCAAGGCAGTAACACAAACCAAGGCAGAAACACTTACACCAAGGCAGTAACACTTACACCAAGGCAGAAACACTTACACCAAGGCAGAAACACTTACACCAAGGCAGTAACACTTACACCAAGGCAGTAACACAAACCAAGGCAGAAACGCTTACACCAAGGCAGTAACACTTACACCAAGCAGAAATACTTACACCAAGGCAGTAACACCTACACCAAGGCAGAAACAAACACTTACACCAAGGAAGTAACACTTACACCAAGGCAGCAACACTAATTGCGAGGCCCCTAAAGTACGCTGGGGGAGAGGCTGGCAATGAGCGCCACGCGATGAGCGCCAAAGGCACTTAGTGAGGGCCCACGATAAGCTCAGAAGGTGCTGCAGCATGATGCCTATAACGTACACAGGGTGAGAGGCTTGACATGAGCAATGAAGGAGCTCATTGCGAGCCACGCGATGAGCACCAAAGGCACTCATTGTGAGGCTCACAATGAGCGCTGAAGGTGATCATTGCAAAGCAGGAAAGTTGAAGTAAACGGGGAGAGAGGCTCGCAATAAGCGCTGAAGGTGCTCATTGCTAGCCACGCGATGAGCTCAGCTCGGGGCTCACGATGAGAGCCGAAGGTGCTCAGAGGGGCAAAATCATCACATTGTGTGGCAAACAGCATTGCCAGGTTTACAATTTTATTCCCGTAATTTTTGATGGGCAATTTCCTAGTATGATACATTAGTCAACAGACCGTCAAAAATGACGGTATAATATTGTGTGTTCTGTCTCTTTGTGTGCCCTCACTATGTGGACCCTGTTTCTCTCTCCTTCTCTCTCTCCCTCTCCTTCTCTCTCTCTCTCCTTCTCTCTCTCTCTCTCTCTCTCTCTCCTTCTCCCTCTCTCTCCCTCCTTCTCTCTCTCCCTCCCTCCCTTCTTCTCTCTCCCTTCCTCTCCCTTCTTCTCTTCTTCCCTCCTTCTCTCTCTTGCTCCTTCTCTCTCTCGCACCTTCTCTCTCCCTCTATTCCTCTCTCTCTACCTCTCATTCTCTCTCTCCTCCTCCTCTCCCCCCTCCTCCTTCCTTCTCACTCTCTCCTCCTTCTCACTCTCTCTATCCCCCTCCTCCCTTCTCTCTCCCTCCTACTTCCTTCTCTCACCTTCCGTCCTCTCTCTCTCTCCCTTTCATTCTCTCTCTCTCTTCTTCTCACTCTCTCTCTCTCTCCCCCTCCTTACTTCTCTCTCCTTCCCCCCTCTCTCTCTCTCCCTCCATCTGCTCACATTTCTGGTTTGGCTATGTCTAAGCAGCAAGTTGCTTACTTGATCATGATCAGGCCCTGAAATGCTACATATAGAAACATGATTTTGGCTTCTGTCATGTACTTCCATGCTTCATACAATGTAATCTTTCTGTAACTGTTGCAATTTTGCAGCTTGCAGATTTACAGCCTCAGGCATTGTAACTAAGCATGATTTTATTATTATTTATTTTGGTTTTCTGCCATGTACTGTGTAACGGAACCCATCACTGTTTTACCCTGTTTTATGTTTATTTAATTATTATGGTTAAAATATGATCCTACTATATATATATTGGTTGATGTTCTACAGAATATATTGGCTCAGAATATTAGCCAGACTTTTGCAGACCTAGGCTAATAGATAATCCTGTTACAGAGATTCAAGAGATAAGAAAGTTGTAAAGGATCCTTGCATTTTCCAAAGTGTTTTCATTCTCTGATAAGAATGATCTAATTAAGGTCTGATTGTATCCAAGTTGCCAGGGAGGTGTGACTCACCTATTGTCCTATATGTGTATTGTGTGGGGGATATGTGCAATGTCTGTGTGTTATGTGTAAAAACATACTTTTACTAACTTTTGAACCCCTGGTCTGATTCATGCCATTTTTGTATATGTTGTTCCCCTGGGTGAGAGATATTGAATGGTGCGGGACTTAAAGGTGTACCCCCTGTATTTGGGGTACATCCAGAATGTGGTTAAATTGTGTCTGTTTTAATTGTGTTACCTGTTATCTGAGGGGAGGAGACGTGGGGGTTGAACCATGCAGATAATTGGCTGTTGTGATAATTATGTGGGTGTAGCCCTTCAGAGGGCAACATTGCATAAAAGGAGATTCCCTGTCATTAAAAGAGAGTTCTACTTGACACTTCAAAAAAACGTAGCATTGTCTCGTTCTTTGGGGGGGATTTATGGTACCGTTACTCTGCCGCATTTTACAGCACTCCTGGATTATACAATGGGATATCGTGGATGGGAATAAATATTTCATTACTGCACAGCACCTTGCTTCAGAAAAGGACGTCTCCAACGGCTGGTACCCTCTCACTACCGGGGTAGCCGTTACATTGGTTGGCAGAGGTGGGATGGTCCTTTTCATCCCCAACGCAAGTGCTGAATGGAATCCCAGTACGCTAAACTGAAAAGACCCACACTAAAGGATCTCTTGGAAACCAGAGGAAGGAGTGCCAACAACCGACCACGGAGAGAGCTGATAGCTGACCTACTGGAGCTGGACGAGATGGATCGATCCATGGAGGTCGTGGACCAACCTTCCCCTGTCAGCGAGGAGGAGGAAATTACAAACCTGGTTCAGCGGAGATTATCCATGTACCCAGCAACATCCGTGGAGCTAATAGATCAGCTGTTCCGGGAAGCGAGAACGGAGATCCAAAATAGGAGGGGGCACGAACTTGAACTGGCAAGAGCTAGACAACCCCTGGCACATACAGTTCATACTCTCCCACCCGCTGCTACACTAAAGAAAATACCGTTCACTGCCTTCAAAGCGTTTGTGGAAAGTGAGGAAGAAATTGATGGATATTTGGCTGACTTCGAGAGGCAGTGCTCACTACACCAAATACCACCAGACCAATGGGTCACTATTTTGGCTGGAAAGCTATCAGGAAAAGCAAATGAGGCTTTTCGGGCGCTTACTGAGGAAGATATTGCGCAGTATCGCCGGGTAAAGGCTGCACTGCTCACCAGATATGCCGTCACCCCGGAAACATATCGCCGTCGCTTCAGGGAGTCTAAAAAGAAGGATGCAGAGTCCCACATGGAATGGGCCAGCAATATACAAAGGGTGGCATCACATTGGGTGCGAGGGTGCAATGCCAACACAGGAGAGGAAGTACTACAGCTATTCCTGATGGAACATTTCTTCCAAGATCTGGCGGCAGACATACAGGATTGGGTGAGAGATCGTCGCCCTGCTAACTTAACCGAGGCAGCACGGCTAGCGGACGAATACGCAGAGTCCAGAAAGGTGAGCCAAGGGTCCACACGACCAACGTCTAGAGCAGAGCCACGCACCTCAATGCCCGCTGCACGCACAGAATTTCGGGCCCCAGTACCCCCAGGACCGCCACGGCCTCAGGGGTCTAACCACCAACCCCGGGATTCTTACAAAATGACGTGCCATCGCTGCAGCAACACAGGGCATATTGCCCGTTATTGCTCTTTGAGATCAGCCAATAACAAATGGAGGCGCACAACACCCCACACAGAGACCCCGCCATCACGTCCCTCTGCTGCTCACTGCCTGAAAATCAAAGGGAGCCCTGAGGAGTGTTTGGGAATCTTGTATGAGGCCAACCCCGTACAGGCTGCCTCCCCGGATAACCGCCAGCATCACCGCCAAGAGGTGCGTGTGAATGGACAGATAGCACAAGGCTTAAGAGACACTGGCGCTACCATCACTTTGGCGCAGAAACATCTCGTGAAACCAGAACATGTATCTAATCGTACCGTTGCTGTTCGTGTCGCAGGGGGGGCTGTTTTTCGCTTACCCACCGCCCGGGTACACTTGGATTGGGGAGTCGGGTCGGGAAAGACCACATTAGGCATCATGGACAATTTACCTGCTGAGGTCGTGCTGGGCAACAACATTGGCCCTCTAGCCTCAGCCTTTTTACCCACGACTGCTGCTACTTGTCCCGTGACCACCCGCTCACAGACCCGTACCGAGGACGTTCCTACAACAGGTCGGGAGACCCAGGTAAGCCACAAGCAGCACTACCGCCACAGAGAGACCCATAGCGTGGGACACCCCCGAAGAGCTTGTGAGGGAAACTAGACAGGACCCCACCCTCCAAAAGTACAGAGCATTAGCCGACGATAGAGGGGATGAGCGGGAACGTTTTATATGGAAAGAGGTTTCTATGGGACAGAGATTGTGGCCCACCTTTTGGACACTGGGATCCTGGACTGTTGGGATGGGATCCTGGATTTTTTTGGGTGGGTGTACAGGGGGAGAACAGTGGGCCCTGTACAATAGGGGCCCGACCAGCGAGCTGGGGAGGAATGTACTCTGCAACTTGGGACGGTTTTGCTAAAGGACTTCAGTTCATTTGGAAGGCTGATGCTTTTCTGCTTCATTATTTAATTGTCTGAAACCAGTTTGTAAAATGTATTTTCCCTCTCCTTGAAATGTTTATTGCTGTGAATGCTGTATAAAGTGTGCGTTTGTTTTGTTCTTGAAATGTGAGGAAATGTGAGTTGCAGTAATGCTGATGGGTTGTCAAACTGTAGAAGTGACCAACAAATCGTTTTGTCCGGACATCCCCAGGCCGATCCGTTGGGATCAGACCGTGTATGCCGGCTTATGGTCACGGGGGAGGTGTGTAACGGAACCCATCACTGTTTTACCCTGTTTTATGTTTATTTAATTATTATGGTTAAAATATGATCCTACTATATATATATTGGTTGATGTTCTACAGAATATATTGGCTCAGAATATTAGCCAGACTTTTGCAGACCTAGGCTAATAGATAATCCTGTTACAGAGATTCAAGAGATAAGAAAGTTGTAAAGGATCCTTGCATTTTCCAAAGTGTTTTCATTCTCTGATAAGAATGATCTAATTAAGGTCTGATTGTATCCAAGTTGCCAGGGAGGTGTGACTCACCTATTGTCCTATATGTGTATTGTGTGGGGGATATGTGCAATGTCTGTGTGTTATGTGTAAAAACATACTTTTACTAACTTTTGAACCCCTGGTCTGATTCATGCCATTTTTGTATATGTTGTTCCCCTGGGTGAGAGATATTGAATGGTGCGGGACTTAAAGGTGTACCCCCTGTATTTGGGGTACATCCAGAATGTGGTTATATTTGTGTCTGTTTTAATTGTGTTACCTGTTATCTGAGGGGAGGAGACGTGGGGGTTGAACCATGCAGATAATTGGCTGTTGTGATAATTATGTGGGTGTAGCCCTTCAGAGGGCAACATTGCATAAAAGGAGATTCCCTGTCATTAAAAGAGAGTTCTACTTGACCCTTCAAAAAAACGTAGCATTGTCTCGTTCTTTGGGGGGGATTTATGGTACCGTTACTCTGCCGCATTTTACAGCACTCCTGGATTATACAATGGGATATCGTGGATGGGAATAAATATTTCATTACTGCACAGCACCTTGCTTCAGAAAAGGACGTCTCCAACGGCTGGTACCCTCTCACTACCGGGGTAGCCGTTACATACTTGCTTTTAATCACTCTGCAACCGTTGCGATTTTCAAGGCTGTAATTTTGCGAGCGTTACACACAAACCCCTAGTATAACAATTATATTAGTGACTAGCGACTTGCCCGTGATTTGCGTGCCTCTGTCTCCTTTAGCCTCGTTTTAATTTTTTTCGTCCACCATTCTGTTTTTCACTTAGCCGATTTTCGAGTGAAAAAACTCAGCAATTTCAGCTTAAATTCGTGTGCAACCTCACTCCCAGGCGTCTTGACGTTCCCCCTGTGCTGTGTGTGAGCATGTTTTAATTTAATATTTATTTTTCGTGTTTTTTCATGTTTTTCGATTTCCGCATTTCGGCCTTAAAATTACTAGTTTTACGTGGTCGTTTTTTTTTGCCCCCGAGATTCTGAGGTCGTTCCTGGATAAAGTGTACGCGACTGGCAGGGATTTGCGCTCCTCGGTCTCCTTTAGCCTCGTTTTAATTTTTTTCGCCCCCTCATTCCCAGGTGTCCTGGCATTCCCCCATGCTGTGTGTGAGTGTTTTTTTTTTTGTTTTGTCTTGTTTTTCGTGTCTTTCGATTTCTGCGGTTCGGCCGTTAAAGTCGTATTTTTGCAAGGTCGTTTTTTTTTGTCCCAGAGATTCCAAGGTCAGATTTTTTTTTCTAAGTCCTGCGTTCCTCAATTGCTTGCAGCCTAAGTAAGTCCTGTGTTTGTTTACTGCTTGCAGGCTAAGTCCCACGTGTTTCAATGCCTCAACTGCTCGCCTCCCCAAACCTCACAAGCAAGGGCCTTTTATGGCCCAAAGCCGAACTGTCACAGCCCGCTGAAGTCTTGGATCTTGGGATCCAAGCACATGTGAATGCTAACATCAAAAGGCTTTCAAAATAGGCATGCAATGTGTTTTAAGGACTGTGACAATTTGTCTTTCATTTATGTGTAATGTTTAAAGAATGTATGTGTGTTCAGAATGTGCTGTGATAATGCTTTGTTTGCAAGTTTGCATATACACTAATTAGCAACAATAGTAACTGCAAATATGTTATTTTAAAAGCAACTAATGTGAATTCCTTGTTGCTTATTTAATTTTTTGCATTTATTATTGTTTATTGGGTGAAATATGGTGGCAGTAAATTAATGAGTGAACTTTTTACTCCCATGGCACATATAATCAAGAAGTATTGCAAAATTAAAGTTAAGATACGCAGATTGTGTCTTTTAAAAGCCCTATGCTGTATTACAGCATGTCATAGTTTCAATGTGCAATAACTATATTGCATTATTATTATTTATTTAATAAATGTTTTACGTATAAAAATAGGAAATACAAGATAATGCGTTAATTTGGCTAGAGGATTAGTTTTAAAAAGATAATTGTAATTGTAAAGGGCGAGTTCCACCTCAAATTAAAGGACCACCAGAGTTTGGAAAAATGTTCACATGATTGTGAAGTATGTAACAAAATAGTAGCAGAAATGTAAGTCATGGCCATATAAGCATTTTGTGAGAATATCTTAAATTTATATTGCATCAAGGAGGATTGTATTTTGGACTAGTCTGTCTGTAGCTTGCGCCAGGGATTATCCTAGGGGACCTTACTCTGTTCTATTGTAAATGGACTATTTATAGAGGAATTTTAAAATATGTGAATAGAGCTGTTATCTGAAAGAGTTCCTCCCACTCTTGCTTAGTTTTTAATCCTTTAGAAACTAACAAACATATATCCTCTATAATATATAGCAAACTGTGTGCGCAATGCTCACGTATTCGCGCATATTCACACATTGCTGTCAAATTTTACTATGTAGCACATGTTCAAATACTTAGAAACGGTGCAGAGAGAGAGGGCACCCAGAGAGAGAGAGAGAGGGCACATAAAGAAAGAGAGAGGTTACAGAGTGGGCATAGATAGAGAGAGGACACAGAGAGAGAGACAGAGGGCACCCAGAGAGACAGAGGGAGAGAAGGCACAGAGAGAGATCATCCAGAGATAGAGGGCACACAGAGAGGGCTCATAGAGAGAGGGCACAGAGAGAGAGGGCACACTGAGAGAAATAGTGTACAGAGAGAGAAAGAAGGCATAGGGAGAGAGAGAAGCCACCCAGAGAAACAGAGGGCAGAGAGAGAGGGCACATAGAGAGAGCACACACAGAGTAGGAGGGCACACAGAGGGCACAAAGAGAGAGGGCACAGAGAGAGAAAGAGGGCACAGAGGGAGAGGGCACACAGAGGGCACAGAGAGAGGCAAGGGACAGAGAGAAAGAGGGCACAGAGAGGGCACAGAGAGAGAAAGATAGAGGGCACAGAAAGAGAGAACGAGGACACACAGCCAGAGGGCATGGAGAGAGGGCAGAGATAGAAAGGGCACAGATAGAGAGGACACAGAGAGAGAAAGAGGGCAGAGAGAGAGAGAGGTAACCCAGAGAGACAGTGGGCACAGAGAGAGAGAGGGCACACAAAGAGAGAGAAGGCACCCAGGAAACACAGGGCACAGAGAGAGGGAACAGAGAGAGACAGAGGTCACAGAGAGACAGAGGTCACAGAGAGAGAGGGTGCACTGAGAGAGAGCACACATAGAGAGACAGAGGGTGCACAGAAAGAGAGACACATATGATATCATTATTTATGACGTGCAAGTTACTAGTATATCATAGTTTAAAGGTTGTATTAATTTATTTTAAACTGTATAAACAGAACAACATACTGTAAATATGACTCTTCAGTGGTCCTGTATATTTCTGTGTGAGCTGATTAGGTAAAAAAATTCAAGAGCTAATCACATTGGGGCTGAGTCCTAAGCTGTGACAGTTACATTATAGTATAACCAGTAATTAGTCAGTTGCACTACGTATTAATAAAATATCTAACTGTAACACACTACACTAACCTGTTACTCCCTATGAGACCAGGTATCCTCAGGAACACCCCTCAACACCCGGAGGGCCATCGGTGTATAGAACATTAACTCCATGGCACCTAACATTAACCCGTTATCAGGAGGTCCCTACAAATTCCCTTGGTAATATATTCTATAATCATGGGGTTCCCTATGGTCACCCATGGCACCCATAGTTAATATTTATTGGAAAAAAAAATCTTTTGAAAATTGTTCCGTTTTCCAACAGATTGATTTGTCTCCCATCTTCTAATGTGACAGAATTTGATAAATTCCTCTCAAAGGGACGTCGAATTGTCAGTGCTCTCTATCATCAAATGAGGCACAGATACTCAAGCAAAAGAAAAAGTTTTTTTTTTTTTTTTTTAAATAGATGCTCTTTTAATGTAGTTTTTGTAACATCTTTTATATATCCAAGTTATTCCTTCAATTGCCTGATTCTCTGCAGAGGGTTCAATAATGACCAAAAGTCACAAACACCCTACAAATGGCAATAAAACTCTTACAAATTGTAAACTCATTAGTTTGTGTTTTTTTAGTCATTCTAATATAACATGGAACAATGTGGAATTGATTATTGTAGTTAAGACAAAGGTGACAATTTTGAGGCATCTTGTAATTTATATAGTGATGTTGCGAACATAACATTTTCGGTTTGCGAACCGCGAACGCGAACCACCGCAAATTTTCGCGAACCGGCGAATCCGGCGAACCGCCATAGACTTCAATGGGCAGGCGTATTTTAAAACCCACAGGGACTCTTTCTGGCCACAATAGTGATGGAAAAGTTGTTTTAAGGGGACTAACACCTGGACTGTGGCATGCCGGAGGGGGATCCATGGCAAAACTCCCACGGAAAATTACATAGTTGATGCAGAGTCTGGTTTTAATCCATAAAGGGCATAAATAACCTAACACCCCCCTCCATCATCATACTCCCCTGTATCTCTTTACCCCCTCCCTCATCATCCTCCCCTGTGTCTCATCCCCCCTCCCTCATCATCCTCCCACCTCCCTCATCATCCTCCCCTGTATCTCTTTACCTCCTCCCTCATCATCCTCCCCTGTGTCTCTCCCCCCCTCCATCATCATCCTCTCCTGTGTCTCTTTCCCCCCCTCCCTTATCATCCTCCCCTGTGTCTCTTTCCCCCCTCCCTCATCATCCTCCCCTGTGTCTCTTCCCCCCCTCCCTCATCATCCTCCCCCCTCCCTTGATGATTAGGGGGGGAAGAGACACAGGGATAAGTGTGAGGGGTGTTAGGGTAAGGGGTGTTAGGGATAAGGGTGAGGGGGTTAGGTGTTAGGGTGATGGGTATTAGGGCTAAGTGTGAGGGGTGTTAGGATGAGGGCTGTTAGGGATAAGTGTAAGGGGTGTTAGGGTGAGGCATGTTAGGAATAAGTGTGAGGGGTGTTAGGTCTTAGGGATAAGTGTGAGAATTTTAGGGTTAGTTGTTAGGTTGATGGGTGTTATGGATAAGTGTGAGGGTGTTAGGGTTAGGTGTTAGGGTGAGGGGTGTTAGGGATAAGTGTGAGGGGTGTTAGGGTTAGGGTGAGGGGTGTTAGGGATAAGTGTGAGGGGTGTTACGGTTAGGTGTTAGGGTGAGGGGTGTTAGGGATAAGTGTGAGGGGTGTTAGGGTAAGGGTGAGGGGTGTTAGGGATAAGTGTGAGGGGTGTTAGGGTTAGGGTGAGGGGTGTTAGGGATAAGTGTGAGGGGTGTTAGGGTTAGGGTAACGGGTGTTAGGGATAAGTGTGAGGGGTGTTAGGGTTAGGGTGAGGGGTGTTAGGGATAAGTGTGAGGGGTGTTAGGGTGAGGGGTGTTTGGGATAAGTGTGATGGGTGTTAGGGTAAGGGGTGTTAGGGATATGTGTGAGGGGTGTTAGGGTTACGGTGAGGGGTGTTAGGGATAAGTGTGAGGGGTGTTAGGGTTAGGTGTTAGGGGGAGGGGTGTTAGGGATAAGTGTGAGGGGTGTTAGGGTAAGGGTGAGGGGTGTTAGGGATAAGTGTGAGGGGTGTTAGGGTTAGGGTGAGGGGTGTTAGGGATATGTGTGAGGGGTGTTAGGGTTAGGGTGAGGGGTGTTAGGGTGAGGGGTGTTAGGGATAAGTGTGAGGGGTGTTAGGGTTAGGGTGAGGGGTGTTAGGGATAGGTGTTAGGGTTAGGGTAAGGGATGTTAGGGATAAGTGTGAGGGGTGTTAGGGTTAGGGTGAGGGGTGTTAAGGATAAGTGTAAGGGGTGTTAGGGTGAGGCATGTTAGGAATAAGTGTGAGGGGTGTTAGGTCTTAGGGATAAGTGTGAAGGGTGTTAGGGTTAGGTGTTAGGTTGATGGGTGTTATGGATAAGTGTGAGGGGTGTTAGGGTTGGGTGCTAAGGTGCGGGGAGGATGATGATAAGGGGGGGAAGAGACACAGGGGTGTCCTTGCAGCAGAGATCAAAATAGTTATTTAGGACTGTATTGCACACTGTGTACAGTAGCCTAGCTATGGTTTTCCCTATTGATGCAGTATCACCTACGCTCACCCTCCTCTCAGTAAGACTGCAAGTTAGTTATGATTCCAAAATGGCTGCTGTGCCATGAGGTAGAA
Source organism: Discoglossus pictus (assembly GCA_027410445.1). Classification (NCBI taxonomy): domain Eukaryota; kingdom Metazoa; phylum Chordata; class Amphibia; order Anura; family Alytidae; genus Discoglossus; species Discoglossus pictus. The sequence goes on from JAPZIH010000988.1 coordinate 27,177, forward strand.
GGCTCTGGAAGGGAGTGTATGCTGCTGATTGGCTGGAATGTGTCTGCTGACTGTGACATGCAGGGTCAAAGTTTGCTCAATGATAAAGTAAAGGGGGCGGGTAGAATATCGCATATGTTCGCCGGGAACAGTCCGCTGGCGAACTATTCGCGACATCTCTAAATTTATACTCCATTCAGGACCTGATAGAATATGCCTTTGCTCTAAATGTATCTTGCAATGCTGACACTCCTGTTTGGTGTCAGGTTAAATACACAGTTTTGATGCCGTGAAAGCTATCATATGAACATTTTTAGAACTATAAAACATTTTTGTTTGGAATAATCTGCTCTGCATGATGGTACAGAATTGTAATCACTTCAGTGGCCTTGCCTTTTAACTAACTGTAATTAGTTGTTATTAATAAAACACTAGAATATCATGTTCATAAGTATTGATAAAACAATGCCAAAGCTCTTGATAACATGTCCATTCAGCCTAGGCCAGAGACTTCATCAGGTAATGATACAAGCTGTTAGGATAGAGAGGAACAAGTAGAAAATACTATTCTGAAAATAAATGTCATTATAAAAAAAATACATTGCAATGTTGCCTGTTTTACTATATAATACAAAATATTGCAGATATATGGACAATCACAGTGGCCCTTCACATCCTTTATAACCTGTTTTGAGCTTCCTGTAGAATATCCTAATTTATGATTTTTCATGGCAAAATGTTGTATTTAGAATTTAGTTACGCAGTCGTTTTAATACATGTACACGGCTACCTTGACTATACTACGTTTTTGCGAAATATAGTTTTAATAATTAAATATTGGCATTACATACAATCAATGGTCTGATACTATTGAAAAACACATTCAAATTCTGTTTTTTTTATTCTCGTTGTTCATTATATATTTTCATCATAGTGGCAAAGGGAGTCTATTGCCACCTACTGGCTTTATGGTTGAATTACAACTTGTTGACAACAGGTGGAAATGCATTCATGCCAAGCAGTGTGTGCCTTGCCAGCAAATGTCTTCGTTCTTGTAGTATCTGGGTGGAATGGGGTTAACTGAACTTACAAATATAGGGTTTTCCCTGGTACGTTAATATGGCAGAGGTCACAGAGTCAACTAAACAGCATTTTTGTCACTTACATAGATTAACTTATATGTCCCCGATGGTGAATGGGTTACTGTCTGATCACTGGGCCTCCAAACACTCCCAAGTTGGTTAAACAAAAACTTTAAAGGTCGTGTCTGGCAGACTCCCACAGCCAAGCTTTATTTTCAAATCCCCCACCTCTGAATCCCAGGCCATTAATTAGCAGTTAATGAGCATTCTCTCACTAGGTGTTTGGCAATGAAAACAAAAGCCCTTAGAGGGGTGACTTTGGGATGCTGATCACTCCTTAGTTCTGATATTAGAGAACTCCTGGCAGAGTTTACATTGTAAACAGTTTAATTTAAATCTGATGGGGGTTGTACAGCCAAAATGGTGAAAGCAAATTAATTGTATCCTTTGCTTCTGCTGAACAGTTACATATCACAGAATGGTATTTGAGACCACTATTTACAATTAAAGGTGGGTTTGCTTAATTATGCAACGAACTATGATGTCTGAAATGTAGTGGATGTAAGAGCTGATAGTTTGTTATGTAATATTTGAGCAGTTATTAAATAATGGCACATTGGTGGCACTGAATACAAATGGCAGTAGAATGAGACAACTTCATGATAATTCCCATTTACAATGGATAACACTGGTGAGTGATGTAGGGACCACATGCAGCCTTACAAAGCGTCCCATATGGAACCCTGCTTATTCCTCTCTTTTTAGGAATGTTGATTGATGCTCTTCTCACATAGAGAAGATTCTATTTTATCTTCCCATAACTAAAATATATCTTTTTTTTTCTTCTCAAAAAACTCTCACCTCACTTACTATTCTTTTACCCTTTCAGTTTCCTTCCCTCTTTTTGCCAGAGTGATTTTTGTTTTTGTTTTTGTTTGTTGTTTTATTTATCTTTATTAAACAATATACAAATACATTAAAACATATAACACATTCGTTCATGCAATACAAACAAATATATACACATCAGAGGGTGGAGTTCTAGGAGTATTTTCCCCTTTTTCGTTCCTTTTCCCCCTTCTTTCTATTTTTCTTCCTTCACATATTTTATGCCCTTTCTTGTCTGTTTTCCTTTTTTTCCCTTTCCTTCCCTTCCTTCCCCTCTCACTTCCTCTATTTCTTTCTCTTTATTTTTCTTTCCACCTTTCTACTTTCTTATTTCTTATTTTGATCCTTATTACCACTAGTTTAGGTATTCATAGTATTACATTTTCCTTTTAATTAATGACTTTTATCCTATATGGCCCATTTATTAACTATGGCAGTGTAATCCCAGAAGGTTCAATTTATGTTCAAATAGTCTATTTCTTCCTACTAATAATAAAATATCACTGAAAGAAGGTGTGTCTGGTTGTTTCCATTTTTTTGCCAGAAGCCATTTAGTAACTACCAAGAATTGAATAATGAAAGCTTTTTCAGAAAGATTAAGAGAATCTGGCATTATATGGAACAATGCCAAATCTGGAGTTGGAGTAATTGTTTTATTAATTTGTTTGGATATATATATTCAAAGCAATTGAGACAGATATTTTGTAGTCCTGTATAATCCCATCACATGTGTTTATGTGTTCCTGGTTCCATGCAATTTCTCCAACATTCATTTAGATTGACATTTCTCGATATAAGTGCAATTTTAGAAGGGGCTAAATAACATCTTTGTATGTTTTTGACTTCTCTATAAGTCTGATTTATTATAATTTTAAATGCACTAAACCAATACTCCAAAATACATTCCATACCAAGGTCTCTCTCCCATGTTTCCATATTGACAGTCTTTTTTAAAGTATGTTCATTTCTTAAGATTGTGTAGCACTTCGATATGAGATGTTTATCATTCTTTGAGGAACATAGTCTCTCTAAGTCAGATATAGAATCTCTCTCATTAAGTTAAAAGACAAATTTGTAATTTCATAGTTTCATATTTAAGCAATTTACTCTTTGGAAAGTTATATTCTATACACCAGGCTTTAAATGATTTAAATAAACCTTTAGCATACAAATCCCCCAATTTACATATGTTCCATTTCTCCCAATCTAGGTTAAAAGGAATTTTTCATTTCTTTGCAATCCACCAAAGTGGCATAGTTGGAGACGGAAAGCAAATTAAATTATGTTTTTTTATTACATTTATTCCAGAAATCAATGCCATAGTTGTTTATCGGCACACAGTTGTTAGTCGACTTGTTGATTAATTTGTCTTCCTAAAGCCAGTTGGTAATTTCCTCTTTTGGTGCGAAAGTTTTTTCAATATAGCTCAATCCTTCCTTTGGTCTACTAAAGACCATTTGACAAGATGAGAAAGCACTACTGCCTCATAACATTCTGAAATGCATGGGAATACCTCCTTTTGAGAAACTCCTTTTAATTATATTTCTATTAATCCTGTTTTTCTTCCCTTTATACATAAATAGATCTATTATTTTTTTCAATTTGTTTAGAATTTTTTTGGGAATTTTTAATGGATGAGAACTAAGTAGATAATTTATCATGGGTAGTATAGACATTTTTATAGTTGCCACTCTACCAGACCATGAGATAGGTAGAGATTTCCAATTGTTGATTAAACTAGTAATATGTTCACAATGTTTGTCAAAATGTTATGAGAACATCTTTTCCAGAACCTTTGTGAATTTGATACCTAAGTAGTTTATCACATCTAAAATCCACTCTTGTGGAAATCATTTCTCCAACTCCCTTGTATCTTCTTTATTTAGGTTCAGATTATAAATGCCAACGGAGAAGTACCGTATTTTTCGCCACATAAGACGCACCTAGTTTTTAGAGGAGGAAAACAAGAAAAAAATATTCTGAATCAAACACAAATACACTTCACACACATATACACACACCTACATCACACACAAATATATATATATATATATATATATATATATATATATATATATATATATATATATATAAGGATTGTATTTTAAAGTTTAATTTGCTGGCTAAACATGAAATATCAATGAACAATCCCAATTTCAAAGCAACATGCCTGAGTTAGCAGAATATGGCTGAAATAGCTAATTTACTGTAGATGTGCCACTGATAAAAAATTGGACAAATATATTGAAAATGATATATTAATTTTTACAGTCATTAAATGAAACAGACATTTTATTTAGTGCATTTACTTATTCACAGTGACCTATAGCATACCAAAATATATATATACACATACATACACACACATATACATACATACACATATACATACATACACACATACACATTTTGGAGCATTTGAGAGCCTCCAGGAGCTCTTGACCCTCCATGACCCTCCCTGACCCTCCTGATCCTCCCCTTTCTTCTCCCCTCTGCCCATCCATGATCACCCCCTGGCCCATCTTGATCTCACCCCATCGCGCAGCACCGCCTACCAGCACTCCTCCTGTACTGCAGCCTTCCCTTGCGTCGCGTGTGTGACGTCACTAAGATACACCAGCCAACGCGTTGCAGTTTAGAGGCATGCTGCTGGTGCCGTAGGAAGCGCCAATGGGGGGGGGGGGGATCGGGAGTGGGGATCTAAAGGGGGCCAAGGGAAGGATCAGAGGGGTCGAAGGGGAGAATCAGGAGGGGGAGAGGATCAAGAGGGGCTGAAAGAGGCAGTTTACACATTTTGCATGCATTCATTCGTCGTATAAGACGCACCAACTCCCCCCCCCCCCAGTTTTGGGGAAGAAAAAGTGCGTCTTATATGGCGAAAAATACGGTATATAGTGCCCTAATTGCTTTTGATCCAAAATTGTTAAAGCCAAATTTGATTAAAACTAGTTTCATAAAATCCCAGTTTAACCTATCAAATACTTTTTCTGCATCTAAAGCCATTAACGAGCAGGGGATTTTTTTTATGATTGCAATAGGAGATCAAATCAATTAGTCTTCTCGTATTGTCAGATGTTTGTCTACCCATTATAAAGCCTGACTGGTCTAAATTGACCAAGCTTGGCAATATTGAGTTCATCCTTAGGGCTAATATTTTGGCATAGATGTTTATGTGTTTATGTCAACGGTGAGCAAAGATATTGGGCAATAGTTCTTACAGTATAGGAAATCTTTATTTGGTTTTGGAATATTAGTAATTTTGGCCTCTAACTTTTTGGGGGGCGCTTCCCCAGTAGATTTAATTTTATTATAGTCTTTTACTAGATGTTTTGCCAGAACTTGTTTAAAAGTTCTATAATAGATATTGGGGAACCCATCTGGGCCTGGGGCTGAGCTTAGTTTGAGATTTGAGATTACTTTTCAATTTCCTCTACTGTAATATCTGTCTCCAGAAGATTCAGATCTACTTCCTTGAATTTCGGTAGATTAATTTTGTCCAAGAAAGATTGAATATCTGCCTTAGACGGCTTGTTAAATTAGTACTTTTTTTCTAAATTATAAACATTTTTTTAAAACTTATAAAATATTTTACCTATATATTCTGGTTTTGTATATGAGATATTATTATTATCTTTTATTTCTTCAATTCTAGTAAATGAATCTCTCTTTTTGAGTTTACCGGCTAGTATTTTATTTGCCTTTATTACCCAAGTAGTATTGTTTCTGTTGAAGTTTCCAGATAATGTTGTCAATTTGGGTTTGAGTAATTTAAAATTTTTGAGATTTAATTGATTTTATTTCTTTCATTCTATCCGGAAGAGGATTTAATTTATTATCTCTATCTAGTTTGGCCAGTTAAGTTCTCTTATTGATCTTGACCTCTTTGTTTATTACGCTGAGAGGACCAGGAAATAGTAGCCCTCTAATAACAGCTTTATGGGTGTTCCATATTGTAGAATTTCTTGCTACTGTTTTATCGTTCAGCTCAAAAATAGAATCAATTTCTTTCTGTAATAATAACTTTTCTTCTGTAGTAATAAATAGTGAAGAATCTATCTTTCTGACGAACCTTTGGGATTGATATGCTTGAGCGGGGTCAAATAGATAAAGATTAATTGGAGCATAGTCTGACCTTTTTTTTATTTGCCAAACATCATACAATTTGAATTTTACTATCGACCTTTTAAAAGTATTTGATTTCCTTATTGTCTGAGAGTCGGGAGATAAATTCTTCACCGATTTCCTTTCTAATTTGGCATCCGGTATCATTTTTAGCTCGCACATATAATTAACCTTCCAACTTTAACTTTATTAACTTCTTTCATCAATGTGTTAAAAAATTTGTTTTGACCTTTATTGGGAGCATAAACGTTTACCAATGTTAACTTCTAATTTTTAACAGAACCAATCCAGATAATAAATCTCTCTTCTGGGTCGATTAATTTAAACTCTTCTATTATTCTGTTTTTTTTTAATAAAAAGAATCGTAACCCCCCTGGCTTTTTATAAAATGTTGCGGTAATTTTGACGTTGAATACATTATCTCTCAAATAGGGAATCTTGTCTTTTTGTCAGTGGGTCTCCTGGATACACACTATATCGGCTTGTTGCTTGTAATATTGGTCCAATGCTATTTGTCTCTTAAACGGGGAGTTGAGACCTTGGACGTTATGTGATATTATTCTCAATACCATTGTTCCATCAAAAACAAAAAGAGTATCCTTTTAAGCTTAGACTAACAAATTTTCCCTCCTATCTTCAATGTTACGTTGTTCCAACCATCTCCAACCCAATGACAATTTATACAAAAACATTTATCCATCATCCCTTTTTCTGGGCTAAGAAAGAAATTACCCATAGAATCCCTTGTTATTTTATACTTTGAACTTTAAATGTTTTTTTATTATTCTCTTCACTCTCAACCTTCACTAAGGATCAGGAAGAGATCGAGAAGGAGGATAGGGAGAAGAGAGAGGAAAAAAAATTCCACTTGTGTGTGTGAATCAAAATTCTTATTATTTAAATTTAGAACGTAAATATTATTATGTGTAAATGTTGTTAATTCTATGGTGTATTGTTCCACATTTATATTAATTGCTATTGCTTGACTAAATTTCTGGTTTCTTAAAAAAAACATGTCTTGATTGTGTAAGTCTATTTAAATTTCATTCATAAGTGATTTATCTCACTAAATTATTTCTAATAAATGAAAAACTCATTCTCTATATAAAAAAATAATAATATTTATAAGTGATATTATGTGGTAGCTATTTAGTCATTCATTCTAGTTAGTTCATTATTTTGTGCTTGAATGTGATATAACTATATATGTTACCATTATCCCTTTATTGAGATTGTATTGTTTTTGATATTTATAAAAATGGTTAAAAGATTATTGAGTAGACTCATAAGGGCTCACATAATACAAGTTTCATACTTACTATAATCCAATAAATGACCCCTGTATCATGAAAAAAATGAAATTGAAAATATTGAGCCTTACTAAGAGAACTATAATTAAGCAAGGAAAAAGTCATACAGCTACTTTTACATTAAAACAATAAATGGTGATGCCTCTGCTGTACCCTGAAGGCATATGTGGTACTTTGGTGGGCTTTGTGTGTGAGATGGGCATTTACATTTCTACAGAGCAATATCTGCACCTATATTTAAATTAATTCCTGCAGAAAAAATTAGTTTTCACACCAAGCAGGTAAAAAAAAATTGCACTGCTTCTACCAAGACCTGTCAGATGGGAAATTGAAGGTTAGAGACAATATCTCTTTGGTTTTAGAGCAATCAAAAAACAGTGAGATAATCCCTTGTACCTGGTCGGACCACTCAATTGTGAAAACTGTGCTAGATTTAAAGATAGAAAATAAACCCCCATATTCCTGGCGTAGAAATGAAATGTTGCTGGTCAACCCACCAATGAGGGATCGACTCTTACAAGAATTGCAACTGTATTTTGATATTAATCTTGAACAGGACACAGGGATAGGATTGGTATGGGCGGTGCATAAAGCATACATTAGGGGCGCCTGTATAAAATTAGCTTCAGAATATAAGAAAAAGCGTAAATTGCAAGAAGCTAATCTTTCTGCAGAATTGAAGAGTTTAGAGCTGGATAATCAACAACAACCCATCCCCTCAAATAGGATCAGGATAGATAAGATAAGAGCAGAAATAGATATTATTCTTTTGAAAAAACGGAAAAAGCTCTCCGTTGGACTCAGCATAAATTTGACCACAAGGCAAATAAGCCAGACTCGCTTTTAGCTAAGAAGCTCAAATCTAGCCATTCACAATCGAAGGTTTATCAACTAAAATCCCCCCAGGGGGAAATTACATCTAACCCATCTAAAATACAAGAGATATTTTTTGCAATTTATGAAAAACTGTATGCGTCATAAAAAAACGTGGAGTATCTGACACATTTAAATAAGTCAATTACTTTAGATGAGGTCCGAGACACCATTCTTAGCTCTAAAGCTGGCAAGGCTCCAGGCCCTGATGGGTTCAAAAATGTATACTACAAAAAATGTGTGAATCAACTAGCCCCACATCTTACAACCCTTTAAAATGCAATAATGGGTGGACAGCAGCCTCCCCCAGATCTGAATCTTGCTGAGATTGTTCTCTTTCCAAAAGCGGGTAGGGACCCCCTTGAAGCAACAAACTATAGGCCAATTTCACTATTGAACTGCGATATTACATTTCTGGCCCAAATTTTGGCCGACAGGATTGCAGACTTTCTCCTGTCCCTAATTCATAATGATCAAGTGGGGTTCATCCCGGAAAGGCAGGCGGGGGATAATATGCGCAAGATTTTGAATCTGATGCATCATGTGAGACATAACAAACTTTCATCTTGTTTGCTCGCACTGGATGTGGAGAAAGCATTTGTGGAATGGCCCTATCTTTTAGCGTCACTTGCAAAATTTGGCTCTAAAGGAAGATTTACTCATCTGATCCAAACTTATTATAATGCTCCTAAAGCGAATCTAAAAATTCCGGCCGGTGTTGGGCCGGTTCTCCACATCCAGCGCAGAACAAGACAGGGATGTCCTCTGTGCCCGCTTCTTTTTGCCCTGGCCATAGAGCCGCTCGCACAGATGATAAGAGCAACATCAGATATTAAAGGTATCCAGATAGGGCTTCAATAGTTTAAAGTCTCACTATTCGCAGATGATCTGTTGTGTTCTACCTCAGCCCCAGCTCTGATGCAAATTTTGGACAATTTTGGAGTCATTTCTGGTTTAAATATTAACATAGAAAAAACAGAAGCTCTTGCTTTAGACATGACAGCAACTGAGAAGGATATTTTAACACGATCAAATAAATTCCGCTGGGCCACAAAACACATTAAATACTTGGGGGTAAATTTAATGACCAAAATAACAGACTTATATAACACAAATTATAACCCTTTATATAGCTTATTTAAAAAAGATCTGATTAGTTGGTCTAAAGCTCACATTTCGTGGGTGGGCAGGATTAATACAGTGAAGATGAATATCTTACCCAGGCTCATGTACCTTTTTAGAACACTACCTATTTCTATTAACATGAGAGAATTGTGAAGTTTTGAAAGGTTTTTTTTGTTTTATTTGGCAAGGTGGCTCTGCCAGGGTCCCCAAATCAATCATGTATAGGCACAAAACAAAAGGGGGATTATCATGCCCTAACTTCAAACTCTACTATAGGGCATCACAACTAGCATTTTTCCCCTTGGCACACTCATTATCTTCTCATCCCGCATGTATGTTCATTGAGAATTGGGGCATGCACCCGTCCTCATGGGACACAGCAGTGTGGATAGCTACCCCACCAGCCTTGTTAAGAAACTCGCCAAACCCAATGGTTAAACACACAATATTGTGTGAAATCTGGGCACATTGTCATTCCATGCTTTCCCCCAAATCACCCTATTTAACTTCAATATTTACACATCCACAAGCCCCTCTGGATATTCCATGGCTCAACATTGGTGGAGATTGAACAAACTAGATAGGTTGGGCTCGTAGGTAAAGGAAGGTCGAATACTCACATTAGAGGAATTAAGGGATAAATATGACCTTCCTATCTATCAGCATTACAACTTTTGCAGATTGAGACACTTTGTTTCCACAATGATTCGCTCAACAGGTATGCTCCAATATAATAGGTTCTCAAAGATTAGTGGAGAGGCCTCTCTGACTAAGGGAATGAGAGGCGAATTATATATAGACACTTTTAACATTCCCTCAGAGAAAAATAAAGTTAAATATATATGAGAGTAAGAAAGAGACCTAGCAATCAATGGGAACCTAAAAAGTGGGAAACATCATGGTCCAATATCTTTAGGGGTTCCTTAAATTATAGTGTGCTGGAAACTTCCATTAAGGTCCTCCAAAGGGCGTATATCACTCCTGATAGGCTAGCTAAGTGGAATAGGTCGGAGAGCCCAAGATGTTTCAGGGGCTGTCCGGATATGGGTACCTTCTTACATATATGGTGGAACTGTAGGATAGTGCAGCAATTATGGAACGAGGTGGGAGATCTAGTGGTGGATATTTTTAAGCAACCGTTTAGGCTATGAGCAGAGAAATGCCTGCTGGGGATCCCTTTGGCTGAGATAACCCCTTCCCAGAATAAACTTTTACAGTATATCGTGTTGGCTACTAAAAGCCATATAGCTCGCATGTGGATGTCCAACTCTCTGGACCTGGGGGCAGTTAAGGCAACAATACACTTTATTGTTGCAAACGAGAGAATCACACACTCCCTAGCTGATACAATACCTAAATTCCTCGATATATGGAGCTTCTGGATAATGCACACGGACATTCTAATTCTTACAACAATCTAGGTAATTTGACTATTCTATTCAAGGCAGTAGAGAAGGGAAAGAGAGAGACGGATATCAGAGACCGGTGACTGAGGGCGGGGGGGGGGGGGGGGGGGGGGAATCATGGGAGAATCTTGATCCAGTAAGTAAGAGTGCTTAATGTTGAGAGTTTTAAAGCTGTGTGGATATGACCGGGATGATATTTTTGACAGTTTTTAATTTAATTTGTTTAGGTTAAGTTATTAATTTTGCTTTCCCCCCGTTATTACGGGGGAACCCCTATAATGTAATAAGTGTTCCCTAGGATTATACTTGAAAAACTTTATCGGGTCATAAGACCAGGGAAACTAATGACTTTAATATAGGGGGTATTCCTTCTAGTCCATGGTTAATGTATCAAATTTTTAAGATTAAATAATGGTTAAGGTTTAAATTCTACAATTAGCCAAGAGGAAAATATGGAAAATTGGAGGAGGCAGAAGTTATGGCAATAATTATAGTTATGGTTCTATACACCATTTGTATTTCAAACCAGAATTCCACTGTAGAGATGATGCAGCTTATCAGTAAAGTTTATGGAAATCTGTATTTGTGGACCGATGATGCTTGTGTTTGATTAAGATTGCAAAAAAAAAAAAAAATGTGTTCCACAGAGTAAGGATTAAATGGGAAAAACCAAATGAGATATCATAATGTCCTAAAACAATAGGGGAATCTGATGATGGCTGACATAACATGCTAGAACTTCACTTGTTTTTAGAATGTAAAATATAATACTGCCTATAACTTTGTAATGCAGTTGTGCTGCAGAAAAACTTTCCATTTAAGTTTCCAATGGCCTACTTTCTGAGGTGGGAGAAGACTTTGGCCCTCATTCAATTGCGATTTGGCCAATTGAATAGGGCTCTAAATAAGCACTTAGCATATTTTTTAAAATAAGTTTTTAGTTAGTGAAAACCTTACTTTTGGATAGATGCTTACTAATTAAAAACTTATTTAAAAAAATATGTTATGAAGTCATCTGGGAGTGAGGAAGCTGAAGAGAGCCGGGAAGCGGTGCCGCGAGGTTGAGGCCCACTCCAACCTGCCTCCAGCGGCAGCGGCTCCCAGCACCCTCTCCCCTGAGCAGAGAGGGCCACGGAGGAGGAGAGCGTCAGTAGGCGACCGGTGGTGACTCCAGAAGGCTGGGGTGTTCCAACTTGGCTCGCCCATCTCTTCAGGGGGGGTTGCCCTGGCCTGCGCGGATCCCTGGCGACCGGCTCTCCACCAAGCAACCTGGGGTAACAACTCAAATGGGGTCCCTGCAGACCTCCACACACTCACATGGCTAACCCTCACTACACGTTCACCACGCATAATGTTAGAGGCTTTAACTCCCCCAACAAGCGAAGGAAAGCCTTCAAAACGTACAAGAAGGACAAGCCTGCAGTCATTTTTCTTCAGGAGACTCACTTTGCGCAGGGGAAGACCCCCTCGTTTATGCACAAAGATTAACCAACCTTTTTTCACACCTCTAGCCAAAAAACTAAGAGGGCGGGCTCAGCAATCTTAATTCATAAGGACTTGCCTTTCCAAGTTTCCCACAAGAAAATAGATAAAGAGGGTAATTTTGTGATTATCACGGGCAATCTGCTTAACACTTAGCTTACCCTAGATTCACTCTATGCCCCTACAGTAGCCCCTCATAATGCAATCATAAATCTTCTGGAGACACTAGACTCCCAGGACTTAGGCAAAGTTATTATAGGCGGGGACTTTAATCTAGTGCTAGACCCAGATTAGGACAGGTCTAGGAAACAGGTGGAATCCAGACCCCCAGACAAAATCAAACTAATCAAGAATCTGCTCCTAAAATTGGGATTGGTAGACCCCTGGAGGGGACTCCACCCTCAAGAGAGGGAATATACGTTTTATTCCCCCACACACAAATCCTACTCACGTATAGACACCCTTTTTTTGACGCCTCTCTACTAGATCAAGCCATCTCTACGGACATAGTACCTTGCCCTTGGTCAGATCACAGTCAGGTAACACTAGGCCTGAACCTAACCCCCAATTTCGTAGCACCATACTCATGGCGGCTCAATGATAGGCTCCTGTCAATCCCGAGTGTGCTAGACCATATCTCCAGAGACTTAAGGGACTTCGTCTCCACAAACTCCAGCCCCTCCACAGGAGAAGGGTGGTTCTGGGTAACACACAAAGCATTTATAAGGGGCAGTTTTATAAAGCTAGCCTCGGCATATAAAAGAAAGGTAAGGGAAAAGGAGAGCCGACTGACCAGGGAACTAGCCACCCTAGAAAAACTAAATCAGCAACAGCAGTCAGACCTAAACCGCCAGCGGATAGACCTAATCAGACTAGAACTAGACAACATTCTGTCAGCCCAAACAGAGAAGGCCCCAGGGCAAATTTTTTGCGCAGGCAAACAACCCGGCCCCCTCCTGGCCAATAGGCTGGATGCCAGATTTCAGCAAGCAAGGGTCACCCAAATCAAAACAAAAATGGGCATAATCACAAATAGTCAGGCTAAGATCCAGGATATCTTCCGAATATTCTATCAAGAGATATACACCTCACAAACACAGGTGGTTGGGGAGACTCTCTGAAAGGCTATCTAGGGGGACTGGACGTCCCTGTTCTGGGAGACTCCAAGTTGGACTTACTTAATTCAGAGGTTACAGAGGGGGAGGTCAGAGACACCATTAAAACACTCAGACTAGGCACGACAGCTTTTCAAATCGTTACTATAAAAAGTTTGTAGATATACTGACTCCCCACTTGGTTTTAATGTACAATGCTATCCTGAAGGGAAAACAGATGCCGCCGGAGCTCAACCAGGTGACTCTGGTCTTCTTTCCCAAGACGGGGAGGGACCCCAATGGAGGTTACAAACTACCGGCCTATTTCTCTGCTCAACGGGGACATCAAAATCTTAGCTAAACTGATGGCTGCTAGGATCTCAAGCTTCCTACCTAATCTAATACACAAGGACCAAGCAGGCTTCATCCCCCACAGGCAGGCGGGAGACAACATTAGGAGAGTACTAAACATCATACACCTGGCCAAACACTCAAAGACCCCCCTTTGCACTCTAGCCTTAGACATCGAAAAAGCATTTGACTCGATAGAATGGCCATACCTATTTGCAGTTCTACAAAAATGTGGTATTAGAGGGAATTTCCTAAACATCCTTAAAACATATTATAGGTCTCCACAAGCAATCCTGAAACTTCCCAGCCCAGAGAATTCGCTATTAGATATACAGAGGGGGACCAGACAGGGTTGCCCTCTTTCCCCACTACTCTTTGCCCTCGCTATAGAGCCACTAGCTCAGAGTATTAGGGCCTCCCCAGCGATCCAAGGTCTACAATTAGAAGGCCAAGAGTAGAAATGTTGCCTCTTCGCTGACGACCTACTGTGCACTCTGACCCGCCCACTCACGTCCACGGCGGCCCTGATGGAGGAGCTGTACAAATTCTACTCTGTCTCCGGGCTACGAGTGAACGAAGAAAAATCTGAAATTATAGGGCACCACCTTACACAACCTGAGAGGCTTAGGACCACATTCAACTTCCACTGGCCCAAAAAACTCCTAAAGTATCTGGGAATAAGGATTACCCCGAACATCGCAGACATGTATGGGGCAAACTACCCGCCCCTATTCAAAGAGATAGCAGCTGATCTAGAGAGATGGAATAAATTCTGCATCTCCTGGTCTGGCCAGATCCACACAGTGAAGATGAATGTACTCCCCAGAATCTTGTACTACTTTAGATCACTCCCAATTAAAGTCCCCATCAAAGACCTGGACAACCTACAAAAGCAAATTATGAGGTTCATATGGAGACGTAAAACTCCCAGAATCCCGAAACTCACTATGTTTCCGCACAAAAATAGCTGCAGACTTTCATGTCCCCACCTTAAACTCTACTATAGGTCGACCCAGATCTCTTTTCTACCCCAAGCACACTCAGAGGCACACCAACCCATCTGGGTAGCAATAGAAAACCAACAGCTATATCCTCAAGGGTGGGACATGGTAGTATGGCTTCCAAAGTCCCACCGTCAGCCGCTCACTTGCTCCAATCCCATGATTAGACTGTCCTTGGGTTGCTGGGACTGGGCGAACTCAAAAAGGCGCCTGACTCTCGACCTCTCTCCGCTCCTATCGATTACCACTTCCCCCCTCTTTGCAAAAGATCTTCCGAGTGACTCTGCGGCCTGTTGGAACTCCAATGGGCTGGACAAGGTAGGGGCTTGGTTCAAAGAGGGCCAACTCATTAACTTCGAATACCTCAGAGACAACTTTAATCTCCCCCTAAAGGAACACTTCGTTTTTTGTAAATTTAGTCACTTTATATGGACTCTGGGGAAGTCACTAGGCCAACCCCAAGCAAACTGGATGACACGCATGTGCTCGGACGCCCCGCTATCTAAAGGTACACTAGAAATAATTTACGAGAAATGTAATAACCCGCAAAGCAATAGTAAACCTAAGTCCTTGATAAAATGGGAGGAGGACCTGGGCCAGACATGGGATCTGAAGAAATGGGGACAAATTAGCCAGAAACTAGCGAAAGGCTCCTACAATTATAGCCTGATGGAAACTTCATTAAAAGTGCTCCACAGGACCTACATTACCCCAGCTAGGCTACATAAAATGAATCCTCTAGACCCCAACACCTGGTTCAGGGGATGTCCAGAGAAAGGGACCTTCATTCACATATGGTGGACGTGTCCGAAAGCCCAGGACATCTGGTCCGAGACAACTCAAATAGCCTCCAAACTCTGTCTCACCCAAATAACCCCCACCATCGAAACTTGTCTCTTGGGACAAAGACCCCCCATACTGTCCAGGTCCCAGGATAGGTTACTCCAGTCCATATTCTTAGCGGTAAAAAAACATATAGCCAGTAAATGGAAAAACTCTAACCTAAACCTAAGAGAGATCATAAACAAAATAAACTTTATTATGATTAATGAGAAACTCATCCACCTAGTCTCAGACACTTACACCAGCTTCCTGGATATCTGGGAACCCTGGATAGCCTCCAACTACAGCATAGATCCGGGTGACACTGGGTGGATGGGGGGGGGGGATATGGAATAGAGGTGGCTGGAGAGAGCACGTTGGGGCACCCCCCGCTAAAGACCGGGAGCAAAAGTAAGTTGGCGGGGCTCGAACCTGTGGGGGTCCTTGGGGGAGCCGGGGACGAGAAGGTGGTCCTGGAGGGGCTTTTGGCTCCAACACTGCAAGATTCTGAAATAATCCTCCCTACCCCAAACTGGGGCGTAGACATTCTTGGAAGGGAGAAACTATATACCTTATACTAAATACCCTGTTCATAGTTAGCTTTAATATGTAAACCATAATTACCGTAAACTTGTTTGTGGTTTCTGTTGTTCTTTACCCTTGTTTTTGTTTTTTGACTTTCTTGTTTTTTTGTTTTTTTTTAATTGATATTGAAAATGGAAAACTGTTGTTGGTGTGACACACATAGAGCCTCATTCAATTCCGAGTTGCCCAATTGAATAGGGCTCTATATAAGCACATGCAAAAAAAATTCAACAAACTTTTTAGTTACTGAACCTCTATCAGAAACCAAGGTTTTAACTAACTAAAAACTTCTGTCAAAAAAAAAATGTTATGTGCTTATATAGAGCCCTATTCAATTGACAAATTTCAAATTGAATGAGGACCATAGAAAACAGTAACAGGGCAACCAGTACTAAGGTCTATGTTCTTAGCAGGTGCACCTTGTACTTATCTCTAAGTTTTGTTTACTCGAATTGTACCAGCTCTATTTATACATGGTTGTAACTTTCTCTTTTTCTCTTAAAAATGTTTTTGTGTGTCAATAAAAATTATTGAATTAAAAAAAATATATGTTATGTGCTTATTTAGAGCCCTATTCAATTGGCCAAATTGCAATTGAATGAGGGCCTTTGAATGCAGCAGTAACTACCACCAGTGTTCTCATTAATTCACATAATTGTCTAAGGGCCTCATTCAATTGTGATTTTGCCAATTGAATAGGCCTCTAAATAAGCACATAGCATATTTTTTTTAAAGAAGTTTTTAGTTAGTGAACTCCTATCCAAAAGCAACGTCTTTACTAACTAATAACTTCTTTAAAAAAAATATGCTATGTGCTCTTTTTAGAGGCCTATTCAATTGGCAAAATTGCAATTGAATGAGGGCCTAAGTCACATAAAGCCTGTGGTAAATAATAATTGACAAACAATAATGAAATAATGTAAAGGCTGTGTTTATTTTCTAAAATTATTTTGCACATTATTAAGGCTAGTAATTAAAAATACCATATAGAAAAAAAAACGACTATGTTTTATTACATTTTTAATATACAGTATAAATCCCATTTGCTGACACATAAGTTCCACATAAGGTAGTTCACTGCTGCTTCATGTACGTATGAAGAATTGTTTGAGGCTCTTTATCCACCAGAGAATGAGCAAGCAGAAGTACTTAACACAGAGAATCTGGAGAATCTTCCTAGTAATTTGTCCAAATAAATGAGTAAGATTGATTATTTTTTTAGCCTATGTTTGTCTCTCTTACATCACATTCATAAACTGTCTGTCCTGATGACGCAGAGGCTGCACAGGCTCCCTGGGTCAGCCCGCAGCGTCGTCTGACCCAGAGGAGCCTGTAAGGCTGCATCAGCCAATCAGAAGCGTCGGGGGCGGGACTTCCACCGCATTCGCACGCCGGGAGTCAGTTTGGCGCGATCTCCGAGGAAAACGGACGGAGGTCTGAGGGCTCCTGCAATAAAGCATCAGAAAGTAGGAGATTTAATACTGAGAATACTCCCCAGCTATAAAGCACATAAGGGCAGTGTGAGAGTGCCTGTCAGCGTGTGTGTGTTTTTACTGTGTTTTTTCCCTGTCTTCGCGGTCCATTTTTGGAGGGGGGGTCAGTTGTGGCTTGGGGTATGGATGCTTTTGAGTTAGAGGCCTTGCTGGCTGATGTTAGAACCCGGGCCTTAAGCCAAGGGGTCAGGTGGTGGCTGGGCCCGCCCATGCCTTCTGTAGGAAGCCCCCCTTACATTGGACAGGCTCAGCATGTGGTAGCTGGAGGCCTAGACAATAATGGGGGTGCCACTGGGATATCCTCCCATCCCTATAGTGCAGAGCCATTAGACCACAGTCCAGTGGAGGGCCAGGCCAATGGCGAAAGAGGTAACACGTGGCAGGGCCGCCAGGACACTTTACCCCTCAGGCAAGAGAGAGCCGGGCCCAAGGGCGGTGAGGGTGAGGGCCTAGAACTCCGGCCACCACCAGTCATTTTGTCCAAGGGGCCCCGGCCGTGGCAAAGGACAAAGAACACCCCTTTACCACACCAAAGGGGGCGCAAGGGGTAATAAAAAAGCCAGGAGCCCTAAAAAAGCTCCTACAGATCCCCAAAGTGCTGACCATGCGGTCCCCTCTACTTCCCGTAAAAACAGCGCTTCTCGTGCTTTGCAGGGATGCAGCCACGGCGGGGAGCTGGGCATGGCGAACACACGGGAGAGAAGAAACAGAGTGGTCAGCGAGATGAATAGCCAGGACAGCATGGTTGTGATCGACGACATGCCCATAACAGCGGCGGTGGCAAGGCCGGCGTGCCCCACCAGAGCTAGGAAGACCACAAGCAGGTACAGTCCACTGCTATTCACCCACACCCCCTTAAGACGACAAAGAGCCGAGACTGAGGGCGTTACGGTTAGGCCACAGCAAAAAGTGACTAATCCTGACCCACAGGTAGAATTTGTAATGCCTCAAGCAGTGTCAAGGGTGTCATGAATCAGCCAGGGGCCATCTTGGATTTGGAACTGTTATCTTCCACATGTTATTGAACAGAAGGTTTTGGGCTCCCAGAGCCACTGTTATAATGTTATATATTCAGGGCAGAGTCCCACTGTTATTGTTATGCATTCAGAGAAGAGGCAGTTTACCATGTCACCACTAATAAAGTCGTCATAACGCATTAAGTGGACTGACGTGGGAAGTACTGCCTCAACTCATAACATGTGGGAAAGGGAGAGATGCTGTGGATTATAAAATGTTGTAGTGGTATTATCTGTAAATATATTGTATTGTAATGTGGGAGCCATGTTGTGTGCAGTCATCCATATTGGGTCTGATACAGATAGTAACCTGAGTAGATCACCCATCTGCCTTCCAGCTATCACCTAAAGTAAACACTTGAAGTGATAGCAAGGTCAGAACAAAGGGGTCTGTACAGACATTGAGGCACCTTAACCCCATGGGGTCTTCAGCCCAATATCAGGCTCATAGTACAGGAGCACATAGATGTTTCTCCCTTGAGAGCCAGAGACCAAGTAAATTAGGTAGCCACACCTAGTGGGCGGCCCATGGGAGGGGTCTGGAAGTTCCCAGAGCTTACCTCTAGTCCATTGGCCAGAGGTAATCAAGTTACTCTGGAGATTACCCCATTGTCCAAGAGGAAGATGAGGGTTGGACAAGGGGGTAGCCACTCCCTGTACTGGTGTGAGGAATTGACTCTGCTGGGTTTTGAACCCTGGTCCCCAGGCTGATGAGCCTCTTCCCTGCCACTGCACCAGCCTGCCTTTGTGAAATTCCTGGAGATCTGATAACCTTGACTCTGCTAGCAATAGCATCAGTGACTAGTCTCTTCAGCTGTGTCTAGTCAGGTGTCTGGTCCTTGGCCTATATAAGGCACTTCCTGCTTATGTACCTTGCCAGATTATTGTGGTTCCTGATCCCTTCAATAAAGCTTGTTCCTGTTTCACCTACAAGTTGCTGAACTGGATTATTGCTGACCTTGGCTGCTGGTCTCCACAACCTTGTGATTCCTATATCATTACAGAATAATCTGGCCCTTTCATGGACACCGCCGGGTCAGATTCTGCATTGGCCCAGCAGGTTGCTTTATTTGCAAGAACTGTGCAGACCCAGGCACAGACCATTCAAGTGCTACAGGACCAGGTAGCTGAACTGCAAAATAAAGTTCAGTCAATGCACAGTGAGTAGACCAGCTACAGCGCACGTGATGTTGCGGCTGCTACTGTTACACCTGCACAAGATGCCCGCTTGCCCCTACCAGAAAAGTTTGGAGGAGATCGCAAAAGATTTAGGGGTTTCCTAAATCAATGCGGTTTGCACTTCATGATGTTACCTCACCTATTTCCATCTGAAAGAGAGAAGGTGGGATTTATTTTTTCCCTATTTGAAGATGAAGCCCTGGCTTGGGGCTCCCCTCTTATGGAACAGGACAGTCCAATCTTGGGTAATCTAAATTATTTTCTTGAGACCATGTGCCTAGTTTTTGATGACCCCAATCGATGTGCTACAGCAGAAGCCACTCTCCTTCATTTGCATCGAGGGAGGCGCTCTGTGGCTAAATATGCTGCTGAATTCAGACAGTGGGTTGCTGATACTACCTGAAACCAATCAGCCCAGAGGTTCCACTTCAGAAAAGGTCTCTCAGAAGCTATAAAAGATGAGCTAGCTCGTGTTGATCTTCCTGCTGACTTTGATGCATTTGTGCTTTTGGCTATCCGTATTGATCAGAGACTTTCTGAAAGAAGATTGGAAAGACAGGGCTCTTTTAGACCAAGTACTACTCCTATTTCCTATTCAAGAATTTCTACTCCGACCCCACAAACACCTACAGACTCTGAGCCTGAGGCTATGCAGTTAAATCTAATAAGAGGGCCATTATACAATGAAGAAAAACAGTGGTGACGCACTCACAATTTATGCCTGTATTTTGGTAGTGCAGGGCACTATGCCATCAATTGCCCTAGCAAATCCAAAAGATCAATAGCTATGGCTGCTGAGGGCGCACAGATTCAACACCAATCCCAGATTTCAGATCAACTGGATTCTGTCACACAACCTTTGTTTTCTCTGGCTCATCGTGAAGAGGGTATGTTGACTCAACATCCTCATTTTGTGGTGCCTATTACGTTGCAATGTGGTGATCGTAAAATTTCAACTACAGCTATGATAGATTGTGGAGCAGGCGGAAACTTTATGGACATTAAATTTGCAGCAGGAAATAGAATTCAGTCAATCCCTCATTCTTCACCTGTGTTAATGGAGACAGTAGACGGTTCTCCACTTACGTCAGGCTCGGTTACACATGAGACTGTGCCCTTAAAGTTGACTCTGGAAGTGAATCACCATGAGGCTATATCTTTCCACCTAATTTCCTCAACACAGTTTCCAGTGATTTTGGGGGTACCTTGGCTTGCTCTGCATAACCCACAGATTGATTGGAAGATCAGAACTTTGTCCTTTCCTTCAGAACACTGCTTAATGAATTGTCAACCCTCTAAGGTAACATCTGTTGCCACAACAATTAATGAAATGGTTGCTACAAACTTGACTAAGCTTCCTCTACAATATCGGGATTTTGCAGATGTCTGTGATAAGAAGAATGCTGATCAGCTTCCACCCCACAGGCCTTATGATTGCCCAATAGAGCTGTTGCCTGGGGCTGCTATCCCATTTGGCCGTATATATTTCCTTTCTGAGCCTGAATTGAAAGCTCTTCATGAATACATACAAGAAAATCTTGCCAAAGGCTTTATTCGACCATCTACTTCTCCAGCAGGAGCTCCTATATTCTTTGTAGAGAAGAAAGATGGCAGCCTACGGCCATGCGTTGATTACAGGGACATTAATAACATCACTGTTAAAAACCGCTACCCCTTGCCTCTCATTCCTGAACTTTTGGAGAGACTTCGCTCAGCTAAAATATTTACGAAGCTTGATCTTCGGGGGGCATATAAGACCAAATGATGAATGGAAAACAGCTTTCAGAACCAGGTATGGGCATTACGAATATCTAGCAATGCCATTTGGGCTTTGCAATGCCCCTGCAACTTTCCAGCATCTTATCAATGATGTACTACGAGATCTCCTGGATCAGTTTGTTGTGGCATATTTGGATGATATCCTAATATTCTCTGATAGTCTTGAAAACCACAGAAAACAGGTCCGTATAGTTCTGGAGCGCCTTCGTACCCACCACCTATACATTTAACTAGAAAAATGTGAGTTTGAACAAACAGAAATTCAATTCCTGGGGTATGTAATAACTCCCAAAGGTTTAAGTATGGACGCAAGTAAAATTAAAGCTGTGCTGGACTGGCCCATCCCCAAGAATGCAAAAGATGTTCAGAGATTTGTGGGGTTTGCCAATTTTTACAGGCGTTTCATTAAGAATTTCTCTGCCGTTATTACGCCGATCACTGAACTCACACTTAAAGGGACTCCTTTTCAGTGGTCCGATAAGGTAGCTTATACCGCATTTTTAACAATTAAAGACTCTGTTTACATCTGCCCCCGTCCTGGTACATCCTCAGCCGGAATTAACATTTATTGTGGAAGTTGATGCTTCTGATTCAGCTGTTGGTGCTATACTGTCTCAAAGGACTGGACCTAAGATGCTGTTACATCCGTGTGCCTTCTATTCCCGCCAGATGGTGCCAGCAGAAAGAAACTATGACATAGGGAATAAAGAACTATTGGCTATAAAAGCTGCCTTCACCGAATGGAGACATCTCTTGGAGGGAGCTACCCATCCAATTACTGTCCTCACAGATCACAAAAATCTGGAATGTATTCGATCAGCTAAGAGACTGTCAGCCAGACAAGCACGCTGGTCCCTTTTCTTCTCGAGGTTTAATTTTTTGGTTACATACCGTCCTGGCTCCAAGAATGGTAAGGCGGATGCCTTGTCTAGAATAGCTGACCCCCTCCATACTACCGTAACCAAGACCACCATCTTGCCGGAGCATATATTTATAGGAGTTACATTTCCTTCTGATCTTATGTCTCGCATTAAAAAGGGCTACGCTGAAGACCCAGTTCTTCGTGATCCTCCTCGTGATCTCCATATGACGATGCTTAATGGGTTTTGGATTTTTCAACAACTTCTGTTTGCTCCGGAGTCAGTGCGACTGGACCTTTTACGTCTCTACCATGACTCAAAACCAGCAGGTCATCCAGGAATCCGAAAGACACAAGAGCTACTTGCACGATCCTTTTGGTGGCCGAAGTATCATGAGGATGTTAAGAAGTATGTGTCCTCTTGTGATGTATGTGCCAGACATAAGACTCCTCGCTCATCCCCTGTTGGCTTGCTTCAGCCTCTTCCGATTCATCATCATCCCTGGGGATCTATATCCATGGACTTTATTGTGGAACTACCTCCCTCTAAGGAACACACTACCATTCTTGTTGTTGTGGACCGGTTAACTAAGATGGGTCATTTCATACCAGCTCGTGGTCTCCCTTCAGCTAAACAGACGGCTGACCTGGTTATTCGGGAAATATTTCGCTTGCATAGAGTGCCTGATGAAGTAGTTTCTGACAGGGGAGTGCAGTTTACATCTCGTTTTTGGAAACATTTTTGTTCTAATCTAGGTATTAATGTAAATCTGTCGTCAGCTTTTCATCCACAAAGTAATGGACAGACTGAGCGAACCAACCAGACTTTGGAGCAATATTTGAGGTGCTATATTATTTACCTGCAGGATGACTGGCTGGATTTTGTACCCACGGCGGAGTTTGCCTATAACAATGCCCAACACTGCTCCACTTCTTTGAGCCCATTTTTTGCCAACTATGGTTACCATCCGACCTTTCTAGTGAGTCTCCCAATTACTACTTCCATTCCTGCAGACCTGTTGAAGGAGACTCTTTCGAAGGCTCAGGAATGTTACAAGAGAGCTGCTGATAGGCATAGAACGGAGGCCCCAGTTTATCATGTTGGTGACAAGGTTTGGCTGTCAACAAGGAATCTTAAGCTTAGGGTTCCTTCTCATATATTGGGTCAGAGGTTCATGGGACCTTTTGAGATCATCGCTCAGATCAATGCTGTCACTTTTCGTTTGCAACTTCCAGATTCCATGAAAATACATCCAGTGTTTCACGTTGCACTGCTGAAACCTTTCCATGTCAACACTTTCCCTGGCCGAGCCATGCCTGCCCTTCCTCCAGTCCTCGGGGATGGTGAGGATGAATACGAGGTGGAGAAAATTCTGGACTCCAGGATGTTCTGCAAAAAAGCTTCAGTATCTGGTTCGCTGGAAAGGCTATGGTGAGGAGGAGAGTTCGTGGGAACCAGTGGACAATATTCACGCTCCTGATCTCCTTCGGTCTTTTCATGTGCAGTACCCTGCTAAACTGGGTAATAGGGCATCCAGAGGCTGCACCTATAGAGGCGGGGGTAATGTGAGGAATTGACTCTGCTGGGTTTTGAACCCTGGTCCCCAGGATGCTGAGCCTCTTCCCTGCCACTGCACCAGCCTGCCTTTGTGAAATTCCTGGAGATCTGATAACCTTGACTCTGCTAGCAATAGCATCAGTGACTAGTCTCTTCAGCTGTGTCTGGTCAGGTGTCTGGTCCTTGGCCTATATAAGGCACTTCCTGCTTATATACCTTGCCAGATTATTGTGTTTCCTGATCCCTTCAATAAAGCTTGTTCCTGTTTCACCTACAAGTTGCTGAACTGGATTATTGCTGACCTTGGCTGCTGGTCTCCACAACCTTGTGATTCATATATCATTACAACTGGTTTTGTGAGTTGTTTAAGTACTGTGTGTTTCCAAAATAAAGTGTTCTTAATTTTCATACTTTGACTAAGCATGTATTATTGACCCAGAGGCATATGCTTGTAGAGGAGCTCGTTCTGACTCCCTACCACGGTGCTCCCAGGTACACTACCACAGAAGCTGGGACTTATGCCTTTGTACAGACAAAGACTGTCCATAGGTCTAGAGTCACCCAAACTTAGGTTTAAACCTACTGGGAATAAGAGTACTAGGATACTCTAAATCCCATCATCATAGTAGGTTGTGACAAAGGGTACTTGTACAGAGGGCTACAGAGCCCACGGCGCTAGCCCATTCCAGCCGCGCAAGCTGAGGTGACCATGACCAGTCCTCAGGGGAGGAGCAGACGGTATGGGCACGGGCATGCAGGTCACGGAGAGCCAGTGACTGTTCCTCTTGCAGCCACAGGTCCAGAAGACGATCAAGATCAAGGAGTAGGAGATCTTGCTGTTGCAGTTGTGCCTGCGGATCGGAGAGAGGACGGAGCGGGCCAGACGGTCGGAATCCCCAGGGCATCTGGAGAGACTCCGGGACACCCCGTTGGCCGTGTCTACTCTGAGGCTTCCGAAAGCAGGTGAGGTCCCGACGGGGGAAGAGTAGAGGAGGCAGAAAAATGCGAACTGCTACACACAAAAAGAGGTTTCTTTGGGTCCCTTAAGACCCTCTTAGCCACACACAACATCGCGGTAAGCGAGCAGGAGATGGGTGCGTGGATAGGGGGCTTAGCCAGAGGTGCGTGGGCCGAGCAGTCCAACAGCGAGGCTGTAGTGGCGGCACCAGGGCCCCGGGGGGCGATGGGCGGGCCGGGCCCGCAAGCAAGCAGCACCAATGCAGTAGCCTCAGATGCAGCCATGAGACCAATTGTCTTGTACGCATTGGACAACCTGGGGGCACATCTTCCCCAGGAGGTAAAAGAAAAAATCTGGAGGAGGGAATTCGTGGAACTGTTCTCTCTTCACTCCATGTCCAGACAGGTGGACACGGGCGAGAGGGGACTGCGAGAAGGCGATGATCCTTCCAGGTCCTATAGGCGACTGCCTAGAACTTTTGACATGTGGCTACAGGCCTTTTCAATCATGGCATGCGTGCTATGCGAACAACACCCTGAGCAAGGCTCGGGTTTGTTTATATACATAGATGAGATACGCAACGCCCACAAAGTGTATGGGGGCATGGCATGGTGTCAGTACGACGAGGAGTTCCGCCAGTACCTGGCATCTAGGCATGGAGCGATAAAGCGGTGGCATACTGGCTGAACATTATGACACCTATGCGCATCATGCCACCCTTTCGTGCCGGAGCTGGTGGGGTCAGGGGCCCCACCGCCACCGTGGCTGCATGTCTCAAGACCTGTTTTGCCTACAACGAAGGGGTATGTAAATGGGCCCCTAGCTGCAGGTTCAAGCAGGTTCATCCGTCGAGCCACTGGCTCCTGGGTTGCTATGTCGTTGGCAGCTATTTCATCAACCTATGTTTACCTATGGGGTGCTCAATATCATGTGCCTACTTCGAGGCGTTCAGTTCATTCTTGCAATGGGTTGCGTGCACGGAAGCAGGGTACAAGAGCATTACACACTATCTGGATGACTTTCTTTTCGTCGGTCCAGCAGGGCAAGATACTTGCCGTTTCATCTTGGAGGTGTTCACCAAAATGACGTTGACTTTCCTGGGGATTCAGATAGATTCCATGACAATAGAATGCAGTCTTCCCCGGGAAAAGGTGGCGAACATGAGAGCGGAACTCAGCACGCTAGAAGGTGCGCACAGGGTGTCACTGCAACGGTTACAATCCATCATGGGAAAGTTGAACTTTGCCTGTAGGATTATCCCCATGAGGGTCGGGAGCAGTTGGTTGCGGCGCATATTTTCAAGGAAAATGGTGCGCCGCGGCATGGCCAGACGAATGGGTGGTGGCAGGTCTTACGAAGAACCTGACATTCCTCAAGCTATATCCCATAGTATCGGCGGTGCACTTATGGGGTTCAGAGTTTTGGGATCGGCGTGTGTTATTCCACACGGAGAGCATGGAAGTTGCACAAGCAGTAAATAACCTCTCGGCAACTTCCATACCGGGGGTATGATTACTTCGGCGCTTAGTGTTGTTCTGCCTTCGCCTGAACATATGGTTTCAGGCGAGGCACGTACTGGATTTAGAGAATGGCATTGCTGATGCCCTTTCTCGGTTTCAGGAAGAACAGTTCATGGCACTGGCCTCCCGGGCAAACACGCTGGGGAAGGCCATTCCTGCGGAGATCTGGGAGCTTGGAGCTGCCAGGTAATGAGACTCCTCAGACAGTCTGTTGCCCCGGCATCGTGGGCCGCGTATAAACGTGTGAGCAAAATGGAACAACCAAGTTAAGATGGCCGGTGGGTCGACATCAGAGGATAAGACCCTAGGGATACTGCTTTGGTTTTTGCTGCGGTGTGCCGAGGAAGGCGAGAAAAAAGCAGTGGTTGGGAGACAGGTCACGGCCCTGGCTTTCATGTTTAAGCTGGCGGGGCAGAGGGACCTTACAAAGGAGTTTATAGTGCGCAAGGTGGTGCGCGGCATGTTTAACGGTAATCACAGGCCAGATACCAGGCGGCCGATTACCTTCTCTTTGTTACTGCGAATGACGCAGGTTTTGGCAGTAAAATGCCGGCCCCCCTTTGAATCTCTGCTTTTCCGTACAGCTTTTTTCCTGGCGTTCTTCGGAGCGTTCCGGATAGGGGAGTTAGTCGCGTACAGTAGACACGGTTCCGGGGGCATACAAGTGGTGGATACCTGCCTAAGGGACGGCACGGTAGTGATATGGCTTCGGAGGTCTAAGACCGACCAGTTCGGTAAAGGAAAGGAGGTGGTGTTGCACCGCGTGGGCACGGAGTGCTGCCCCTATGGGTGCCTGGTGGAGTACCTTGGTCAGCGACCGGTAGGACAGTGTTCGCTGTTGGTACATGCCGACGGGACGGCGTTATCCCGGTACCAATTTAAAAGGATGCGAAAGGTTGCACTACACAGTTTGGGTTTGGAGCAGTCGGAGTTTGGAACACATTCTTTCCGTATCGGGGCTGCTACCAAAGCAGCTAGGTTAGGTTTGCCTGACGTCGCGGTCAAGCGGATTGGGAGATGGGAGTCAGAACGTTTTCAGTCCTATGTGCAGCCTAAGGCAGTAGTCTAATGGATGTTGCTTTCTGCTTTCAGGAGGACAGAAGCAACTGTGGATCGTACGTGTACTAGGCCCACAGGTTGGCCACAGTTATAGAGGGAAAGGCACAACTGGGTTTTCCTGTTACGGACTTACACGTGTGGCGGCTCGGGGTTCGAGGCCTGCGGTGGGGGCAGGTGGATGGGCTGTTGGACACATACGCCCAGCGTTATGGTCAGCCCAGTGTAATATTGATTTACGCCGGCGGTAATGATCTAGGAACGGTTCCCATGCGAAGGATGCTAAAAGTCATGAAGAGAGACATGGAAAACTGGATGAAGAAGTTCCCGGGTACGTTTATGATATGGTCGGAGATGATAAAGAGACGATCCTGGCGTAACGATCGAGACCCCGTCGGGTTGGATAGATCAAGGCAGAAGATTAACCAGCAGCTGACAAGTTTCGTTCGGAAGTTGGGTTTCGTTGCCATTAGATACAAGGAATTTGAACCGGTTGGTGCCGACGAGTTTTTCGGTAAGGACAAGGTACACCTTACGGAAATCCGGCTGGAGTTATTGATGTTGGAGTTCAGGGAGAGTGCCTTGGCTTTGATTGACAGCAGGGGGGGGGTCGCAGTATCGGGAGGCGTCCCTCTCATGCTCTGTGGCGGGAGGTGAGTTGCCCGGCCCACTGGCCTAAGTGGGCGTGGCCCTACCTCACAGGGCGTGCTTAATATAAGCATTGGGGCTTTGGGCAAAGCCCAAGACGTGAGGTCACTGTCCGTGGCCGGGCTCCTCCCCCATTGATGTTAATATGTATAATATATACAGGTTTTTAAGTTATGTTTAAAATGGTTAATTTATAATAAAGCTGTGTCCCGTGTTTTCTCCCAAAAAATCGGTAGTGGTGTCAATCATTTTACACAAGCCTAAATGGATCATGCTTGGGTCATGTACCATCCTATTACTGTGGATACCTGTACAGCTGCAAATAGAGGCCATTATAGCAAGCACCAGCTATAAAGTGAACGAGCTGATTCAAATATCTTTTAATTATTTTTTATTTACCAGCAACTGTAGCTACCTAGGAAAATTTCATTCATTTTAACTCATTAAGTTAGACTTTATTCTGATTTTTAATTAGGGCCCTTTGTGTGTGTGCGTAGCTTGGGGTGAGGGGTAGAGTAAACAACTTCTGATATTTGAAACACAGAAGTGAATTTCTTGCTTGAATAATACTGGCAGGAAGCTATGTAAAGAAACATATGTACATTTTAAAGCATAGTTACAACTTCTCCCATTTCAATAAGGTTGCAAATATTAAAATGAATACATAAGGAACATGCACTTATTTTTACTAGTGGGTTTAAAAAATCTGAAGGTCAAACTCAGTTATCCTGATCTGTGCTAAAAGTTACCAACTTAGCAGCTTGGTTTACTCTACTGGATACACAGTGAAGGGTTTTTCAATCACCTTTCTGCCCACCATGGCATAATCACTGTCTTGCATTAGTATTCTTTCCATTTCAGTTGACAGAACCAACCTCACACCGATGGACCCCACATAAAGGAAGGAACAGCTCTATGTGATTGTGTTTCTACCACTCCCCCCGCCCCCGAAGGCTTGGAGCATCACATATACTCTTAAAAGGAACCAGTGACCCATTTGAGCCTCATTTACACTACCTGTAATCCATAGCAGCAATGGGAGTACTGTACACGGGGAAGTTCTGTGGGAAAACAGATTTATTGCCCTAAGTAAGACATGTTGATGTACTTAGAATATTTTTTCCTTTTTTTACTGTATATACCCTGGCAGAGGTATGAATGATATCTGGATAACGAAAGATGCAGAAATGTCCATCTTCACAATGGAAGTCTCTATGAGTATCAGCATGACCATGGACATAATGATGTGCCTGATGTGTTACAGTCCATGAGGTCATGGAGACAAAAAAATTACTGAACGACACAAAGAAGAGGACGAAATGCGTATCGGAGGCCCAAAAGTAATCAATGGCATTGGGTCAACTGGGGACTATGTTTCCTAAGTACTGCAAAGTGATACTAATTTCTGTCCCGGAGACACGTTCAATGCATGTACTTGTAACAGAGTACAACATGTGGCACAGATCAGAACATTACTCCACATAGGTGACAATTTGTGGTATTAGGAAAAGGAAGAGTAAGGTGTAACCAAGATATGACCAAGTAATTGGCCAGAAACCAGTAAATTATATATTCACATATAACTCCTAAAACAATGTGAGATTTTGACTGCATTAGGTTTTTTTCAGATGAAACTGCTGCTTGTAAGGGTAAACTGGTAAATAATAGGAATTATCACAAAAAGCGTTAACTGGACTTATAGTGAGTTTGTAAAGACCACAATAAGTAATCTGAGGTAATTAAAGAAAATATAGACAAAATGTGTGATAAATTGTGATTATATTCAAGGAAATTAAAAAGAGTCTAGTATTCATCTGGATTGATGATTTGCTTGAGATGCATCTTATAATGAATACATTTCACAGGATTGATGACACCACTGGTAACCCAACCAAGGGAGCAGGTATGTCCACTATGGAAGCCCCCAGATACAGGCAGAGTTTGCTAAAACTAAGTTTTCTCTAAAAATGCATTTATTTCCATGGCTTACATAGCTGCTGAATTCGATGATTAAAATGATAAATCGATACCTAAGCACTACAACGACACTAAAAAATATCTAAGAGAACTGCAAGAAATGTGGGTTAAAATGTGAGCAAGTTTAATGATCACATTAATTCATTGTTCACTACACATATTAAAGCAAGCAATAGCACAATAAATCCTTTTCTAAAAGGATTGTGTATTGTAAGTACATATATAAATCATCCAGGTTAAGTAAGCACATGCTAGCAAAATGGGCAAGCTATGATGACACAGAGAGATCACGATTTATTGTTTGATATCTCCTCATACAGTGCAGAGCATCTACGTCTACATTACCATTGGGTGTTGTGAATATAAAACTTTAATGTGTTTTTAAGAGGATTAAACATGGTTAAATCCATTAGAGGTATTAGAAAGCTCAATAAAAATGCAACCTCTGATCCATAATGTTGGAAGAAGAAAGGAATTATGCAGGGCGTGTTGCAGTATAAACGTTCTTTGTTATGTGCCCAGCTGGAAGCATCCCGTGCTGATCTCTGCTGGAAGCCACTGTTTGGTGATTAAAGAACATTTATGTTATACAAAAATAGAAGATGGAGCAGAGAGTCCATTATTAAAAGTTAAAATAATGCAATCTACTTTAGATTTTGACAGTCTGGAGCTGGTCAGTTCCAGACTGGCAAAATATGAAGTTGTAGGACAGCGAACAGACAGAGGTAACTGGATAAAACAAAAATTTACATCACACCCCTTTGCCGTCATAGAAGCAGGAAGTTAATCAATTCATGAAGTTAATTACCTAGTAACACACTAATTGAGGTTGAAAAAATACATTTAGTCAAACAAGTTTAGATCTCTTAGGTAATTGTTAATAGATCCAGAAGAAGGTAAACAAAAAAACCTGTTGAAAACATTTCCAATTGTCCCATAATGGGAAAAAATTCCTTCCTGACCCCAACATTCTGGCAATTGAAATATTCTCTGGATCTATACACCTCCTTTTTTTACATAAACCTGTATGACCTTTATTATTCAAACATATTTCCAACCCATTTTTAAACTATTGAATTTGCTGTCACAACCTCATTTGGTAGAGAGTTCCTCAACATGACTGCCCTTACAATGAAGAATCCTTTTCTTTCCTTAAGGCAGAGGATGATCTCTTGCAAGTTGAAAACCTTTTGGCACAAACATTTCCAATGGCAAAGCTTTATATTGACCATGGACATATTTATATAAAGTAATCATATTCCTGCTTAAGGTTTTTTTCTAGAGAAAATAAGTTTAATTTGGTCAGTCTTTCTTCATAGCTTAGCCACTCCATTCACCTTATTAGTTTTATTTCCCTTCTCTGTAACTTTTCCAACTCTAAAAGGTCATTTTTAAGTTGTGCCCACTTATTCCAAATGAGGGTGTACTAGGCATTTGCTTCTATACCCCTCATAATAAATGCTAATATTTTACTTGCCTTTTGCAGATGTTGCTTGGCATGGAGAACTGTTATGTAGGTGGTTGCCCACAGACACTCACAAATCCCGTTCTATATCTGATATCTGATAGCCCTAGATTTGTTCCATTTAGATTATTATTTCAATACTTAATTGTTCTTCTCAAATGCATAATTTTATTATTTTTTGTATTATGTATCATCTGCCATTTAGCTGCCCATTATTCTAATTTAAGTAAATCCATTTGCAGTGGAAAAATATCATTTTTTGATTTAATAACCTTGCACAATTTAGTGTCATCAACAAATGTAGAGGCAAACTTTGGCAAAGTTCCAATGTTTTTTTTTTCTGTTTGACTTCCTCTGGATCAATTAACAGTTAATAACAAATAGTCCACATATTAAAAAGATCAAGAGAGATATAAAAAGGTTGAACTGGATGGACTTACTATGTAATTATTTTCCAGTCTTACTTTCTAATCACTTACAAATATGTTAAAAATGAGACGTCCTAATAGTGAACTGCGAGGAACACAGTCTACCACATTAGTCAGTATGTGCAAGAACCTCCCATGTGGCACTGTATCAAAAGCCTCTGCAAAATAAAAAAAACACTACATCTGAGTTTCTTTTGTCCAAGTTCCTACAGAAACTGATTAGATTTGCTCGGCATCACCTATCCATCATAAATCCATGTTGAGTCCTACTTATCTTATTCACATGGATATATACCTGTATACTGTCCTTTAGCAACCATTCTAATGGCTTCCCCACCACAGATGTGAGGCTTTTAGGTCTGTATTGCCTTGGATTTGTTCTTGCTCCATTCTTAAATACAGGTAATGTGGATAGTCAGTGTTGAAACATTAGATACAATGGTTTACAGAACTCAGTTCCATCAGTACCCTTGGTTGTATTCCATTATTAAAAAATGGCCATGTTTAGTTGTACTTCCAAACTATAGCAATAATTGTAATTCCTCAATTTCACTTTTATTTGGGGGTTTATTGAATGTTCCCATTAATATTGTTTGGGGATTTGTGCCTCCACTATCACTAGTTGCAACATAAATTACTTCTCTGAATAAAGGCTTTAAATCAGGTTTAACATAAAGACATATCCCCTCTTCTGCCCTCTGCTTCCTAAAAATGTTATTATCATCCAAATTTACTGTCCAGTCAGGAGAATCCACCCATGTTTCAATAATGCATAACCTCATATTTCTCATTTACAGTTTCTATCTCTCCCATTTTCTGTGACAAGCTACTTGCCTTAGCAAGCATACTCTTTAGGTTGAAGTACTCATCACAGTATTTGAGTTACTTACCATACACTCTCTCTGATGACAATATTAACCGTCCACCCTTCCCCTCACCTATGAATCACATATATAGTTGTGAGCAGGCGGGTTGTTGCTAAGGCTGCTGGCTCGCATAGCGAGCCTGTGGCCCTCGTGAAGCCAGGGCCACAGTTGCTGGCAAGGAGCACCAAAGGCATTACCAAAGCCGCTTATTGCGAGCCACACAATGAGCACCGAAGACGCTCAGTGTGAGGCTTTCAATGAACGCAAAGGATCTTGGAACACCAACAAAATTAATGTCGCACACAAACAACATTACCTGCCTTACAGTCTTATTGCCGTCATTTTTTGACAGGCAAGTCGTTAGTAGTTAATAAATCCCTTACCCTCTTTACACTGTCTACCCCGTTACTTCTATCTAGTCCCTCCTACCAACTAGTTTAAAAACTAATTTCTTCAATATTCTAGCACACAAATGGCCTCATTCAAATGCGATTTGGCTAAATGAATAGGGCTCTATATATGCACATAGCATATTTTTTTACAGAAGTTTTTAGTTAGTGAAGACCTTGCTTTTGGATAGACGTTCACTAACTAAAAACTTCTGTAAAAAAATATGCCCTGTGCTTATATAGAGCCCAATTCAATTGGCCAAAACACATTTGAATGAGGCCCAAAGTTCCTCTTCAATAACGTGCATCACTTCACTGCTATTGAGATTGTACACAACAAGAAGTAAATCTATAGATGCAAGGACTGCTCTCAAGAAATAAAAACACCCCTCTCCCTCACACTTCCAGTAAAGTAACATTTCTTTTTTTCTAGATAAAAACTAACTTTAGGATTTCTGTCCTCCTTAAATATGTTTTTAGACAAACTCAAAGTGCCTCATTCAATTGAGCAATTGAAAGTTACAGTAGCCCATAAGAGAGGCCGTCAGTAAATTTGCTATTCATTTGTCATTTTTTTGCGAGCTGAAAACGGCTTACGTGTAACAGGTTTGAAATCCTTGCGGTTTTTAAAACCGGAACTTACAGCCCATCAAAGCCTTTGATCTTTCACGTCCGCAAGAGTTACAATCGCAAATCGTTATTCAATTGCTACAATTCCCCAAGCCCGTAAATGTTTTCACACCAATAAACGCCAAATGTAGAAGAAAATCATACGTGTACTAGAGAGGACCCACAAAGGGGTTAAAGACATGTCCGTAGCACTGTAAGTGCAAATAAAAAATCAATACGGCACTGTAAATGACGGGGAAAGTGATGAAAGACATTATAATTAATTGCACAGTCTCAAGCTAGCAAATCAGCAATAAAAATTATTTTATGTTTCATTTCGGGGTTATATTGATCTCGAGAATCAATGAGTTAATACATTTCAGGCTACCCATTTGGACTAGAACAGTATTTGCATTCATTTTTATTATTTTTTGTTTTGCGGTTTTGTGAGTCCGATCGAATATCGGACATCCAAACGCTAACTGATTGATGTTTAACCTCCATGTTTTACTGACGTAATGATGACAGTATCATTTTCTATTGGCTGCTTCCAAGTGGGTAGTTAGGGCCTTGCTGAATTGATCATGTTCCTGCTCTGAACTGCTACATACGAGTGCATGGTTTACAGTTTAAGCTTTAGGACGTTAACTTGCGGGCTTGTCCAATTGAATAGCACCGTAATTGTAGCAGCATGCCCGCAGACATACAGCCTGTATACAGCGAGATACGGGCTTCAAATTGAATGAGGCTCAAAGTTTTCAAATGTATGTATTTTTTTCATTGTACTGTGGCCCTTTAAGTAGGTTTTGCTTAATATTTTTTTCTTGTCCCTTTAAGTCCTAATAATATTAATAATCATGAACATTTCAAACAACTTGTATTTTTATTGCATGTGAACATTTTGAAAAGTTATTTTTGTTTTCTGCCACAGACACTTTAAAAGGACACAAGCACTGCACCTGATCAGACAAGCTGTAGGGGCCAGGTGCCCAACCCTCTTTATTCCTCAGCCCCTATTTTCATCAAATCCAATATTAGTCAAATTTTTAGGCAAAAAAATGTGCCTATATTCATCCGAATATTCAATATTAGTCACAAAATAAAAACAAAACAAACAGAAACAGACAACATTATACAAGTGCTAAATCGAGTGCTAGTGAATTATCAGGAAACTGACAACAAAGACATTGATCACCAGAATTGGAGTTACCTGGTGCTTTAATGGAAGGTGACTCCCCTTTAAACAATCATTCTTTTACTCCTCTTCAGCTTCTGCCATCATTGCTTCTCAGTTAAGGAAAAATCTGGCTATGTTTGTATTTATTTATGTATCAGATTCTGGGCTGGGAATGGATTATTCAATTTTTTGCTAGACTTTGGCATATTGAACTTGAAATGTGCCGAAGCATGGTTTACAGATTTGGATTTTGGCCATATAGTTGCGTCCTTTTCTAATTTAATCGCTCTGTAACTCCTGCAAGTTTAATGAGACCCATTGCTACTAACTGTTTTACACTTTTTACCACTTGCTGGCTTCATGCTTCCAGGTTCACGGATCCCAGCCACCCAACATTGTTACAGCTGCATCAAAATGGGTCATACGAGATCTGCCTGTCCAGAGAGAAATAAATATATTGTATTACTTTAAAGGTGATAATGAAAAACGTAGGTACCCACAGACAGTAAAACATACAGACATTATTTCTTCTAGGGGAAAATATTACTGAAGTATACATGATGCAGAGTAATATATTAACTGCTGTGAAAAGAAGAGTCTGCAGAAGCATGACAATCTGCCTGGGAGAGAATAATAATGGAGCCAATATAGATTAGGAAAAACTTAACATTTGTGACGTATGCAAAAAAATAACAGCTAACTGTTTGCTTGGGGCCTGAAGGACTGTGTTCTGAAGAGTTTTTGCCCCTGTAACTTTGCTCACTACATCTTACCGATAAGCAGTAAGATATCTCTGATAGGAAAGAGGGAGCAAGAAACTTTACCTATGTCAGACCCAAGAACCGTACATATTTTGGAGCCCCCTACTGAAAAGCTGTGACACCGTACTGAGAATAATGAGTGCTACAAACTAGATAATAGTGCCAAGGTAAGTGTATCTTATAGGACATCTTCTCACTTTATTCCCTTATTGTATATCCATTTTGGGATATATTGTTATAAGCACTGTTCAGGTTAAATACGAAATGTAATTAGTTCCATCTTTGTGCTCTTACTTAACCAGTGGTTTAGTTTCTCTTATAAGAAATTTAATATTTTAGTTGTTTTTCTGGAAAACAAAAATTAAAAACAAAGAAACATATTTTTAATTGTACTGACAGGGGTTAAACAAAGTTTGCTAATGTCTAAAACTTCAATACAGTATACTGAATGTTTATGGTTGCATGTGATCATTTGGTGCCCAAGGGGGAATTGGAAAAGATGGAGTTGCAAGTGTGAGGAACATCAAATCTGGGCATCCCTCTGTCATAATATTTTTTTGCTCCTGGATTTTGAAGTGGAGCAATGGATATAATACTGCTTTATCATTTGGGACAAGCCAGACATAATCTAGGTTGGGTTTTTATTCTGTATTTTGTATTTCTCTATGTCTCTTCCAGTCAGTATTGAATAACGACAGTGAGTTGCTGCATCAATAGATGCATTCACATGACCAGTACATAGTAAATCCGGATTCCCATATAAATGGACCACTCAATAAACACACTGACTCAAGTTGGGGTATAACTGGCCACAGCTTTTTATCACATATATAGTTGTCAGCAGTGCGGGTTGGCAATTGTTGTTGCTAACGCTGAGCAGGGGCGGCCCGTCCATTGGGGCGTCGGGGCAAACGCCCTCCCTAATATTTTCGTAACCCTGCAATAAAAAAACACAATAATTTATTAGTAATAACCCAAAAACAATTAAATATAATGTGTACATCAGCATTCAAGTGTTATTACATTAATAAATGAAGCAAACTATTCCCTGGGACACTGTCACTTTAAGATAACCCCTTGCCCTTGAGTGTATATATTAACTGCTGCTGTGTATCTATTGTAGCTTTCCCTGCATCCCTGTGTGATCATATTACACTACACTGACTACACTAACCTTTAGACTCTATGAATCAATGAGACCTGGCCCCCTGACCGTTAATGCATTCCGCCCACCAGCACAATATGCATGGGCAGTGATAAATGTATCAATTTCATGACTGACAGTCTTCCATCATTGACCAATCAATGATGGAAGGCTGTATAGTTGTCAGGAGAACAATCTAAACCCACCCAGACCGTTAGCTCCGAGCGCCCGCCAGCTAATAGGGCCTCGAGTTAACTTTTGATTGACATCCACAGTTAATAAAACCACCAGATTCCAGTCCCTTCCCTCTTTCTGTTTCCTGACCCTGCTCACGCTGAGACTGAGAGAGACCTCCCTGGCTGAAACTACTCACATCTGCCCAACCTAACAGTAAGTCTACCTGCCCCCATGAGGCCTGTGCCACCCCTGATCACCTCCATGTGGCCTACGCGGCCACCAACCCACTGACCGACCCATGGCGCCTGACCCCACCTTGACCCAACTACCAACCCACCTACCTACCCCCCCAGACCCAGTGACCACACCTGACCCCATCCTGACCCAACTACCAACCCACCTACCTACCTACCCCCCTGACCCAGTGACCACACCTGACGTGACCCCACCCTGACCAAACTACTAACCCACCTACCTACCCCCCTGACCACACCTGACCCCACCCTGACCTAACTACAAACCAACCTACCTGCCTATGTTAACACTACACTACAGTTAAACACAACCCCCCCCCCCCCCCCCCCCTATTTTTATTCCATTTTTAGAAGTAACAGGCACTGTATCGTTAACATTGCTTGCAGTTAAAAAAAAAAAAAAATTGCCTGTCACTTTTAAAGATAAAAATAAAACTAAGGGAAGGGAAAAACAAAAAAACAATAATAAAAATAAAGTAAACAGCACATACTAAACAATAATAAAAATAAAGTAAACAACAGCACATACTTACCTGTCAAATTGACCCCTCCAGCGGTGGCCTTCTGCCCTGGATAGTCCGTCGGGCATTGCCAATCAATTTTTATTGAAGCCCATGTCATAATAATCCAATCTTGATTGAAGCCCATGTCATAATAATCCAATCTTGATTGAAGCCATTGTCCATCCATTCTGGCCCATTGGAAGAGACCTCCACCTAAAAAAAAAACGACGCTCTAAAAAAAAAAAAAACACAACAAACTAACAGAGCTCCTCCTACAAGGAGCTCCACCCGCGACTAATTGTTTTTTTCCCACGCTCCGCCTTATATACTAATTTTTGAAGGACTCTGATTGGCTGAAATTTTTTGATTGACAATGATTTCAACCAATGAGAGTCTTTAAAAAATTAGCAAATTAGCAAAGCAGGTATGGAAGCCTGTAAGGGCAAAAAAGGTTAGTGTGAACTTGTGTGACCCTGTATGTATTATACATATTACAGGGCTATTTATGTGATATACATGTTACAGGATAATATCCTGTAACATGTATAGCAAATAAATAGCACTGTAATATGTATAATAAATAATGTCTAATAGAAATACATGAGCAATATAATCAAATAATTAATAAAGTACATCAATTAATCAATTAATAAATATCAATTAATATATATTTTTTTGTATATGTTTATGTATATTTATGTATATTTTTTATGTGTGTGTGTGTGTGATTGATATTGATATATATATATATATATATATATATTGATATATATATATATATATATAATGATTGATATATATATATATTGATAGATATATATATATATATTGATTGATAGATATATTGATTGATATATATATATATATATATATATATATATATATTGAGATATATATATATATTGAGATATTTATATATTGATTGATTTATATATTGATTATTGAT
Organism: Discoglossus pictus; assembly: GCA_027410445.1. Classification (NCBI taxonomy): domain Eukaryota; kingdom Metazoa; phylum Chordata; class Amphibia; order Anura; family Alytidae; genus Discoglossus; species Discoglossus pictus. The sequence continues at coordinate 66,059 of JAPZIH010000988.1, forward strand.
TGATATATATATATATATATTGACATATATATATATATTTTATATATATATATTGATTTATATATTGATTATTGATTAATATATATATATATATATATATTGAGATATATATATATATTTTATATATTTATTGAATTATATTATTGAATATTGATTGATATATATATATATATATATATATATATTGAGATATATATATATATATATATTTATATATTGATTGATTTATATATTGATTATTGATTGATATATATATATATATATATATATATAATGATTGATATATATATATATATATTGATATATATATTGATATATATATATATATATATATATATATATTGATATATTGATATATATATATATATTGATATATATATATATATTGATATATATTGATATATATATATATATATATATATATATATATATATATATATATATATAAATTAATTATATATCTCAATATATATATATATTTTTATTTATTTTTTTTTCATTTTTTTTCATGTACAGTTTGGGCCTATATGGTTTTGATTGGTTATTTAATGTTTTTAAGGTGCGGTTGGGGCCTATATGGTCACACTTGGTTATTTAGGGTTTTTTAAGGTGCGGTTGGGGCCTATATGGTCACACTTTGTTATTTAGGGTTTTTAAGGTGCGGTTGGGGCCTATATGGTCACACTTGGTCTTTTAAGGTTTTTAAGGTGCGGTTGGGGCCTATATGGTCACACTTGGTTATTTAGGGTTTTTAAGGTGCGGTTGGGGCCTATATGGTCACACCTTGTTATTTAGGGTTTTTAAGGTGCGGTTGGGGCCTATATGGTCACACTTGGACTTTTAAGGTTTTTAAGGTGCGGTTGGGGCCTATATGGTCACACTTGGTTATTTAGGGTTATTAAGGTGCGGTTGGGGCCTATATGGTCAAACTTGGTTATTTAGGGTTTTTAAGGTGCGGTTGGGGGCCTATATGGTCACACTATGTTATTTAGGGTTTTTAAGGTGCGGTTTGGGGCCTATATGGTCACACTTGGTTATTTAGGGTTTTTTAAGGTGCGGTTGGGGCCTATATGGTCACACTTGGTTATTTAGGGTTTTTAAGGTGCGGTTGGGGCCTATATGGTCACACTTGGTTATTTAGGGTTTTTAAGGTGTGGGTTGGGGCCTATATGGTCACACTTGGTTATTTAGGTTTTTTAAGGTGCGGTTGGGGCCTATATGGTCACACTTTGTTATTTAGGGTTTTTAAGGTGCGGTTGGGGCCTATATGGTCACACTTGGTTATTTAGGGTTTTTTAAGGTGCGGTTGGGGCCTATATGGTCACACTTGGTTATTTAGGGTTTTTAAGGTGCGGTTGGGGCCTATATGGTCACACTTTGTTATTTAGGGTTTTTAAGGGGCGGTTGGGGCCTATATGGTCACACTTGGTTATTTAGGGTTTTTAAGGCGCGGTTGGGGCCTATATGGTCACACTTGGTTATTTATTTATTTTTTTATGGTGCGGTTGGGGCCTATATGGTCACACTTGGACTTTTAAGGTTTTAAAGGTTACGGTTTGGGTCTTGAGCGTTCTAATGTTTTTTTTGTTGTTTTCTATCACCCCCCAGGTGCAAACTATCTGTGGAAGCAGATTTGTTTGGACTCGTTGGTTGACTTACTGGACGTGAATACCCCGAGAAGGAGAGTCAACTGTTGGTGAGTATATGGTCACACTTGGACTTTTAAGGTTTTTAAGGTGCTGGTTGGGGCCTATATGGTCACACTTGGTCTTTTAAAGGTTTTAAAAGTTACGGTTTGGGTCCTTGAACGTTCTAATGTTTTTTTTTTTGTTTTCTATCACCCCCCAGGCGCAAACTATCTGTGGAAGCAGATTTGTTTGGACTCGTTGGTTGACTTACTGGACGTGAATACCCCGAGAAGGAGAGTCAACTGTTGGTGAGTATATGGTCACACTTGGACTTTTAAGCTTTTTTGTTTCAATAGTTTTTATTGTCACAGAGTTGTAAATCTTATACAGTATTAATGTTTCAGCGATGGCTCGCAGGCCAAATTTATGTTGTAGATTGCTTAACCGTAAACTTATATGATGGGTGACATTTTCATTTAGTGACAGTTCCATTACATTTTCCTTTTTCTTAACCTTTCTAAGTAACATTAAACTGGTAGCATGGTTGTTTGCCTGTTTTTGAGATCTCTGATGGTTTTAGTATGATATGCTACCTCTTGTTACAGTTTTTTTAACATACAAAATAAAATTAACTGAATATAACAACTTTAACTACAGTGTCATTCGTGTGCTTGTGTCTAATGATTCTTCTTTCCGTCCTTTCATGTCGAGGGACCGTGTTTGTATGTATACTAGACAGTAGTTTGATGTAGGTCACTCACCTCTGAGTCTTGCCGTTTGGCGCTGGTCTGTGGAGTCCGGCAAGGGGGGAGCCCCAGTTCACTTTTCTTGAATTGGTTTATCTCCTAGTTTGTCTGCTATCTGTGTTTATGTTTGTTATATTTCTATTGCCTGTGTGGAGGTTGTCCATGCCCCCCATATTTCTAGAAATTTTGGGTATGTGTTGTTAGTCGTGTGTGTGAATCTGTCAAACAACATTATGCCATTTAATTTGTGTATTACCTCCTTGTATCCTGAGGTCTGGGGGTTCGCCATTTTTGAGCTATGTGGCTTTTTGCTGATAGCATCAGGTACTGAAACCATTTATTCTGGCTTTTCGAAATATGTGTAATAGGTCCTCCTAGGAGGCATGTGTCAATTGACCAAGGGATTGGTGTATGCAGTGTCTCTGAGGCTAGTTTTAGCACTTTGTTCCAGAGGTTTAGGGCTATGGGGCATTCCCACCATATATGTTCGAATGTCCCCCTATCCTGGCAGTGCCTGAAACATTGTGGGGGGATTCGCGGTGTTAATGGTGTGTAGTTTTGCAGGTGTATAATATGCTCTATGGAGGAATTTTTATGGATGTTTCCCTAAGGGAATAGCTCAGGGGGCTCTTCACAAGTTTGAGGCAGGTTTTCTCCCAGGCCTTATCGTCTTTTGGGGTTCCTATGTTTTGATCCCACTTCCACTTAAAGGGAGCTGTGTTGTTGTTGTGCGTCTCTCTAATTGCTGCATATAGTGTGCTTATGATGCCTTTTGTGAGTGGGGCTTTTTGGCAGATCACGCTTAGCCAGTTTGGTCTGGGGGCTCCCCATTTCCTAATAAGTGTTGTTATGTAGTGTTTTATCTTACAAAAGTTGAAATGTTCTCTTAATGGGATGTTATGGTTATGTCAGAGCTGGTCAAAGGTAAGGACCTTATAATTTTGTATCCATTTGTCCAGGGTGTCTAGTTTGTTCAAGGACCACCAGTTAATTGAGTCCTTATCTAATGTATCCCATATTGTTGGGATTGTTAAAGTGGGTGTTAAGTTTGATAGGCCTCTTGTTATGTGGTGTGCCTTGTTGGTTTTGTGCCAGGTGTGTAATATATGTCTGATGATTGGGTTGCTGTGTTTCTCGCATGCGTGTGGTATGGGTGGGCGACCATGTCACATTGTCCCATTTATGTGGGTGCATTTGTATGTTCTCCACAAATACCCAGATTGGCTGGTGCTCCACGCAGTGGGATTGGGGGAGGAATGCTAGTTGGGCTGATGTATAGTAAGCTTTTAGGTCCGGGCACGCTATGCCCCCGGTGTTATAATTGCTATATAGCAGCTTCTTTGAAATTCAAGGTTTTTTGTTGCCCCATATGAATCTTGTTAGATGCCTTTGAAATTTGTCTAAGTCTGTTCGTTTTATGGGAATAGGGAGGGTCCTAAACAAGTACAACAGCCTTGGTAATATGTTTAATTTGATGGAATTTATGCGTCCCGTCCAGGAGATCGGGAATTTACTCCAATTTTTTGTGTCTGCACATAGGGTTTTGTAATATAGGTGGATAGTTGGCCTCATACAGCCCAGACAGGTCAGGGGTCAGTTTTTTTTCCCAGATAGTTGATTTGGTCTGAGGACCATGTAAAGTTATATTTTGTTTTTAGTCTGGTTAAGGTTTGTTCCGGAATGTTGGAGCCCATAGCCTCAGTTTTATTATAATTAACTTTTAATCCCGAAATCATTCCGAATTGGTCCAGGGTCTCCAGCAGGGGGGGTATAGAGGATTCTGGCTCGGTCACAATGCATAGAATGTCATCTGCATACATGCAGCATTTGAATTGGTGGGACCCAGCCCAAACCCCCTTGATACCCCCATCCGCCCTGATTCTCTGTGCGAGAGGTTCTATCGCCAGAGCGAATAGTAATGGTGACAAGGGGCACCCCTGTCTCGTCCCTCTTTCTATGTCGATGTAATTTATGTTTTCCCCTTCTAGTTTCAGGAATGCTTTGGGTTTATTGTATAGGGTGTTAAAGACGTTGAGAAAATTTCCCCTGATCCCCATTTTGTGTAGCACTCCTTTCAGATAGCCCCACTCTAGGGAATCAAAGGCTTTCTCTAGGTCAAAAGCGATGGTGCAGAGTGATTTGTTGTTTGCCTTGGCTATATGCATAACATTCATTATCCTTCTGATGTTGTCCCCCCGCCTGTCTGTACGGCACGAAACCAACTTGATCTTTGTGTACCAATTTTGGGAGGAATTTTGAGATTCTGGCAGGCCATAATTTTTGCTAGTATCTTAAGGTCGCCGTTTAATAGGGAGATGGGTCGATAGTTCTTGGCTTCTATGGGATCGCGGCCTGGCTTGGGGAAGAAAATGAGGTTTGCTTGTGTGAAATTCGTGAGCTATCTGTTCCCCTTTGAGTATGGCGTTGAATAATTTGGCTAGGTATGGTGACAGGTGATCAGTGAATGTCTTGTAATAAATATTTGGGTACCCATCTGGTCCTGGCGCGCTCTTCCTAGTTTTATTTCTTCAATTGTTTCCCTGACTTCATTTAGTGTAATTTCTGTATTAAGGGCTTCTAGATCTGTGGTTGATATTTCTGGTAAATCTAGGCCACTTAGATAGTTTTGGATCTGATGTGTTGTAGAGGTTTTCCTCTGATGTGTAGATTTTCTGGTAAAAGTTTTTAAAGGTTTCTTGTATTTTGGATTGGCTTTGGGTTATATGGCCATCTGCTGTTTTTATTTGGAATATTTGATTGTTGTGTTGTTTTGTTTTCAGTTTCCTGGCAAGCATTGGGGGAGCATTTGTTTGCCTGCTTCAGGAATGTGTGTTGGGATCTGCGCATTATTCTTTCTGTTTTAATTGTTAGAATGTTATCTAAATTCTTGTCTTGTTTTTTACTATTTCCGCTGTCCTTGTAGGGGTCAGCTTCATTTGGTTTAAGGTCTCTAGTTTGTGTAATTTTTTAGTTAAGTCTGCCTCTTTTGATTAAGGGTCTTTTTGTAAGTGGTGGCTATCCTTATAATGGATCCTCGCATATAGGCCTTATGGGCTAGCCAGAGCCAGCCTATTCCTGTCTCTGGTTTTTTCATTTTGTTCAAAGTATCGTGTCAGTTCTGATTGTATTTGCATTTTTGTTTCTGGTATGGCAATAAGGGACTCATTTAGTCTCCAGTTAAATTTTGGATTTTAACCCTGTGTTCAGGTCAAAGTGATGGCCACCGCAGAGTGATCGGACCATGGACAGGGGATTATTTGTGCGTTGCTAGAGTGGTCAAACAACCCAGAGTCCAGAAATATCATATCTATTCGGGAGTACGTATGATGTGTGGGGGAGAAGAAGGTGTATTCCCTTTCCAGGGGGGTGATGTCCCCTCCATGCATCTATTATGTTATTATTTTGCATTAGCATTTGAATCTTTTGTAGTTGCTTACTAAATCTTAAGTCTGATTTATTTCCCGACCTGTCCAGTGTGGCTTGTAGAGTGAGATTGAGGTCTCCCCCCAAAATAATCTTCCCTGTGTCTAGAGGGATTAAGGTATTCAGTAGTTTGATTAGGGATTTGTGTGGCGCAGTGGTGGGTGCGTAGAGGCTTATAAGGGTGATTTTTTTTTCCCTAGTATCGATCCAATTAAGATAATGAAGTCCCCTTCCTTATCCACGATTTTACGTCTAATTGAAATGGGAACAATTTATGTATTATTATTGTGGCCCCTGCTCTCTTGGTTTTCTGTGTGGCTGAGTAAAAGGTAGGGTATTCCCTGTGAAGGTATTTTGGTAGTTTGTCTTGGGCAAAATGTGTCTCCTGTATGAAGAGCACCGCCGGTTTATACTTTTTTGTAAAAGAGGAATGCCTTCCTTCTTTTGAAAGGGGTATTAAAACCCTTTACGTTATGGGAAATGAGATTAAATGTGACCTCTGCCATGTGTGTGTCGTGGTTTTTGTCTGTGTAGGTTGTTCTCACCTGTCTGTTGTTCCTGGTCCCGGGGCCCTCCCTCTGCGGAGTCCAGTTGACCTTGAGGCTCGTTGACCTTGTGTAATTGTGTGGAGCCGCTTGTAATGTAAGCAAACACAAAATGACTTTAGTAACATGCATAACATAAATACATAACATTCGTTTAGCGTAAACTTGTAATAAGCAACCATGGCAAACAACAAATTCTCCTGGCACTTTAGTAGAAGTACCCTTAGTTTAGAGAGTAAAGGAGATCTGTTCTCCGCTTTCCCTCTGGGAGAATAACCGTGACCTAGTGCCTATTCTGTATTATTTAATTCAGTTCTTATTGTAGTGTCCTTCTGTTATGAAGGGTTCTCTTCAGTCTGTGTATATCTGGGTTAGTAGTGCCTAGCGCACTACTCAAATTTTATGTTTTCCTGTATCTGAACTGACTACAGGAACTCCATGTGTGTTTCTGCTTAATCATCCTTTATGTCAAGATTTATTTCGTGTGCGAGCAACCGGGTGTGTTTGTTGCTAATGTCTTTGCTGTTTTCTTGTGTTATTTGTTGCAGTTGCATAGTATCTGGGATGATCTTTGTTTTGTTTGTTGTTCATTATTCCTAGAGGTGATTCAACCAGTTTTGTCGTAATGATGAGTTTGTACGGTTATTTTGTTCAGGTGACTCTCTCTCTCCTTTTTATTTGCTGTGTCTCTTGGAGGTGTGGGCTTTTCTTGCCTGGTTTTCTTTGTGCTTTTACTGTTGGTAGTCTCCGTCCAGGCCCTAATGGGCCTTTGGGCTTGCGTCGTTGTTGGTATGTGGTTCTTGTCCGGGCGGGTTGTTTCAGTTGTAGTTGTTGTAAAAGTTTGTGTCCTTCATCTGGGTTATTGACTTTATGAAATGACCCGTTCACCTGGAAGATTAGGGCGAATGGGAATCCCCATCTGTAGGAGATTCTATGTGAAATGAGAGTTTGCAGTATTGGTCTCATTGCTCGCCTTTTTTCCAAAGTTATGGGAGAGAGGGTCCATGAAAAATTTGCAGGTCACTGCATCCGGGGCCTTTGAAAGCTCTTATCTTCCTTGTTGCTGACAGAATGAGATCTCTAGTGGCTTTGTTTTAAGTATCTGACAATGACGTCTTTTGGTGTGTTTTGTGTTTCTAGCAGGTCCTAGGGCTCTGTGTGCCCTCTCAATCTCATCTTCTTCTATTCCACCCTCTGGTAGTAGTGTGTGGGTTACTGCTGTTATATATTGCTTCAGTTCTGTGACTTGGGAGGAGATGCCTCTGTATCTTAAATTGTATCTACGGGACCTGTTTTCCAGGTCCTCATATTTGCTTTCCATTTCTGCTATCTTATCAGTGTTGCTGGTGATGTCTTTTCTGTCTTTGATTTGTGTTTCTATTATTTTGTCTGTTTATCTCCTCTAGTTGGTGGGTCCGTTGTCCGATATCGTGGATCTCTTTCCTGATGTCCCTCACTGCCGAGGTTATGTATTCCTTTAATATTTTTTCAAATTTCTCCATTGATTTTTCTGAGACATCCATGTGTGGAGATGGAGGAGTGGCGCCATCTTCTGGTTCCGAGGTTTCCGGTGGATCCATGGCTGTCTGTGTTATTGTCAGGTGAAAGTGCTCTGGGGGGTTTGAAGTGTTCCTCTATACTTTTGCTTGGTACACTTTTCCTGCTTTTCCCCATCTTGTATTTGGTGAGGGTGTGGTTTTGTAGAGCTTAGGTAGTCGCTAGGTGTAGTTGCCCTTTGGCTTGTGACCCTTTGCTGTTTGGTTATGTTTTCCTTTGCATCTTGTTGATTTGGCTTTAATTTGTCATTTCTGGTTGGTTATCTGTTTTTGGAGTTCCTGCTGTTTCTCCCCTTTTTTAGCCATCTTTCATGGTTTCTTTTGTCTTGTTATCTTCCTTGGGGTTGGTGAATGAGTTGGGCTCCTTGTTGATAGTGCCCGTTCTTGCTCATGGGCATTAATTTGACCCCTTGTCTAGTCCGTGAGTATAGTGTTGAGGTTATTCCGCTTCTGTTTTATCTTCCCACCTTGTTAGGGATACATTATCAGGAGTTTGCCTTTTACTGTTTTTGGGTTGATTTATCTGTGCTTTTTGAGGAGCTAGTGGTGAGCACTTCTTGTTCCCTTTCCAGCTCAACCCCAGTGATTTTGGGTTGCAGCTCTGGAGTTTGTATGAATTTCCAAATTGTAATGTTCTGTTATTAGCTGCAGTGGAAGTGGTAAGACAAAAGGTGGCTTTGTAGTCTCTTTCACCGTAAGTCAGTCTCTATAATGCTGCTGCAATAGGTGTGAATGGACACTAAGTGGCTGTGCAGGGTTGGAGTTTAAAGTGATCAGGACAGAGGCAGTTTCAGGTTGCAGGTTATGCTGCTGCTGGAGAAAATACAACTTTTGAGGAAAAGTTATTTAAGCTCAATGACTTTTCACAACATAAGGGGAAGATCCCTGTGCCCCCTGCTTTTTTTTAAACCCTTCTTCCAAAGGCCCTTTTATGTGGTACTGGCCCTTTAAAAACGTCTGACAGGGATATCATGCAAACAGGTTTTTCCCCTTTCCCTCTGGAGGTGAGCAGGGTCTAATTATCTCCCAGGGGAGGGTGTAGAGTAGTGGGTCTCAGTCCCCTGCAGTCCCTTAGTGTTAGGATGCCCCTCCACACTAATTTACTGTCCTGCTATTCTCTTCAGTACTCACCGTACTTTTAAGCTTTTTAAGGTGCGGTTGGGGCCTATATGGTCACACTTGGTCTTTTAAGGTTTTAAAAGTTACGGGTTTGGGTATTGAACGTTCTAATGTTTTTTGTTTTTTTTTCTATCACCCCCCAGGCACAAACTATCTGTGGAAGCAGATTTGTTTGGACTCGTTGGTTGACTTACTGGACGTGAATACCACGAGAAGGAGAGTCAACTGTTGGTGAGTATCATTGCTTTTAATTTTCTGTCCATGCGTATAGGTGCAAATTTGATGTTGATGTAGTCTTGTCACATGAGGGTTTGCAATCTGTAATGTATACCAATGAATTCAACACACTGTTATTTAAAGTAATTTTGTGACATAATATAAATTAATATACTGTGATCTCTTTCTTCTATTGGTATCAGAAATGAATACTATTGACTCTCTACTGTGAAGCCTTTCGGCACCCTAACCTAATGAGGAGAAGGTGGAAGTAAAACGGTTAGGACCTGACCAACCAGAGATAAATCTGCAGCAAATTCGCAAGAGATAGAGGGAAGCAATATATCCGTACTTTCAATACTGAATGGTACAAGAAGAAACGACTTGGCTTTGTGGAAGCGTTTCTAGGAAGTCCTTATTTGTTTCCCATGCATCCTATTTGGTGGTGACGCTGCTTTGACCAAAACTGGAGTGACTGACGTCAAACATCTAGCTGATAAATTGGCGAAACACAAAAGTTCTAAAGCTCACTTTGGATAACAGGAATCAAGTTTGAGATGCTTGGACAGGCGAACTTTGCAGTTCAACTGGACCAAGGATACCAAGTCAGTATTCAAAAAACACAACGAAGAAGTGGGCTAAGAACCGGTACATCCTTTCGAAGATAATTGATTGTGTTCGCTTTTGTGGCGCTTTTGAACTGGCATTAAGAGGACACGACGAAAGTGAAACATCGCTAAATCCAGGAGTGTTTCGAGGCCTGGTGGATTGATTGGCAGTATCAATAGTGCAATGGAACAGCATTTGAAGACTGCAACTGTGTTTAAGGGCACGTCCCAAAACCGTGCAGAATGAGCTACTGGACTGCATGCATGAAGTTATTAAGGAAGTGATTCACCAAGAGCTTAAGGAAGCCCAGTTTTGTGGCAATCCAAGCGGGATGAAACAACCAATATTTCCGCTAGTACAAGAAGCAAAAAGTGGTGGAAAGATTTGATGGCTTCACGGAAATGAAAGCAACGGATGCAGACTCGATTGCTGATGTTGTGCTGGAAAGTCTGAATACTGTTCTTCCAGAGCCAGAAGACAAGAAGAAACTCATAGCTCAAAGCTACGATGGTGCCAGTGTGATGCATGGATATCAAGGAAGAGTTCAAAGAAAAATAAAAGACGTGTACCCGAACGCACACTACGTCCCTTGCTATGCTCACCAACTGAACCTAATAATGGAGAAAGCAGTTTTCAAGGATTGGAAGAGTTCGAGTTTTTTTTTCCAACATAGCGGCATACCATCTTTTTTTTCACGCTCTCCAAAAAGGACTGGAGTTCTGGATGAGGTAGTTGGTAGAAGACTTTCCAAGAGGTGCACCGACACGATGGAACTTCAACGTTAGGACCGTGAACGTCATCTACGAGAACAGAGATGCGCTACTTGAGTGTTTCCAGACAATTGAAGCATGTCTAAACTTTGATCAAACATCTATATGTGAAGCCGCAGGTTTCATTGGAATGCTGGAAGACAGGGAGTTCCTTCACTTCCTTAAATTATTTCATTTAATAATGCCACATGTTGACATCCTCTATAGTCAGCTTCAGAAGCGAGACACGGATACTGTTTATATCCAAAAAGTCACAGAAGACTTTGTCAGCAGCATACAGAAAAATCCGTAATTCTGTTGACGAGATAGAAGCAAGTTTGCCGAGCGATGTAACATTCCACAGACGGAGTACGGAGATCTCAACCTTGAGACAACTTTCAAGAGAGGTATGTGGTGGTTCATGCAAAAGAACGTTTTTCATTTTCAAATCACCTAGTCAGTGCAAACTTGTTCAAAGTGACATGTATAAAACCCATGACACTTGCTTTCCAACCCAAGCTCTGGAAGACACCGTGCAAGCATATCCAATACTGAAGAAGGAACAATTACGCACTGAGCTGTCACTTCTGTATGGGAAGACAGATTTTCATGCTTGTACAAGTGCTGTTGCTCTGCACAAACTTTTACATCAATTTAATCTGCAGAATGATTTCACAGAGACAGTGAAATTATTAAGAATCCTGATTACAACACCGATGACCACTGCAGAATCAGAAAGATGCTTCTCCACATTGAAGAGGATAAAAACCTTTTTAAGAAGCACCATGTCCCTGGAGCGGTTTGAATGCATTGGCGATGCTCTCAATGGAAAAGCAACTGATTTCCGAGATCCCAGACTTTAATGAAAAAAACATTAAGAAGTTTTGTTCTTTGAAAGATCGCCGTGCAAAATTTAAATACAAGTGATTGAAGCAAAGAAGAATGCATACCCCCAGGGTGTGCAAAGATAAAACTGCGTTAAGCAGCACCACCTCACTACCAAACATAACTAGTGGTACAGTAAAGTATGAACGGTGTGTAGGTGTGCATATGGAAGGAGCTATGAAAGGTGTGGTGCATGGTCAGTAACAATTGTTGAAGCCTTGGCGTGGGTTTTGAAGGGAATTGGAGGCACTTCCAAGGATAGCAATCACTTCTGTACGGGAAGCCGGAATTTCATGTTTGTACGAGTGCTGTTGCTCTGCACCAACTTTACCATCAATTTAATCTGCATAATGATTTCACAGAGACAGTGAAGCTATAAGGAATCCTCCTTACAACACTGAAGACGACTGCAGAATCAGAAAGATGCTCTCTCCACATTGAAGAGGATAAAAAGGTATTTAAGAAGCACCATGGCCCTGGAGTGGTTGAATGCATTGGTTTGAAGGAATTGGAGGGCACTTCCAAAGGGTAGCTGTCACTTCTGTACAGGAAGCCCAGAATTTCATGTCTGTACGAGTGCTGTTGCTCTGCACCAACTTTACTATCAATTTAATCTGCATAATGATTTCACAGAGACAGTGAAGCTATAAGAATCCTGCTTACAACACCGAAGACTACTGCAGAATCAGAAAGATGCTTCTCCACATTGAAGAGGATAAAAAGGTATTTAAGAAGCCACCATGGCCCTGGAGCGGTTGAATGCATTGGTTTTGAAGGAATTGGAGGCACCTTCAAGGGTAAGAAAAGTTCTCAGAAATGGCACCCACCGAACTACCAAAAATTAACTAGTGTAAGTAAAGTATGAATGGTTGTGGGTGTGCATATGGAAGGAGCTATGAAAGGTGTGTGAATGGTCAGTAAACAATTGTTGAAGCCTTTGGCGTGGCGTTACTGCTCATATGGTTATCCTTATGCTAATTCAACGTGTTTGTTTGACATTGATATATTGTGTTGTCTAAACAGAAGTGAAATGTTGTTGTTTTCTTGAATCCCAAGATCCACTGGATTGGGCCTATACAGTGCTGATTGGTCTTTTAAGGTATGTTTGGAGCCTATATGGTCACACTTGGTCTTCTAAGGTATGTTTGGGGCCTATGGTCACACTTGGTCTTCTAAGGTATGTTTGGGGCCTATGGTCACACTTGGTCTTCTAAGGTATGTTTGGGGGCCTATGGTCACACTTGGTCTTCTAAGGTATGTTTGGGGCCTAGCTGGTCACACTTGGTCTTCTAAGGTATGTTTGGGGCCTATGGTCACATTTGGTCTTTCTAAGGTATGTTTGGGGCCTATGGCCACACTTGTGTCTTCTAAGGTATGTTTTGGGGCCTATATGGTTCCACTTGGTCTTTTATGTTTTTTAAGTATGGTTTTGTTCTTGAATGGTCTGATTGATTTGCTTGTTTTCTTTCAACCCCAGGTGCAAACCCTATGTGGCAGCAGATTTGTTTGTACTCGTTGGTTCAACTTTACTGAACGTGAATACCCTGAGAAGAAGTGCCGACTAATGGTAGGTGTCACTGCTTTAATTTTTCTGTTACTGCGTATAGGTGCAATTATGATATTGCTGTAGGTCTTGTCACATGAGTTTTTTCAATCTATATTGTATACCAATAAATTTAAACACATTGTTACTTTACTTCTTGACATTTCTGCATTGCTGATCATGTATTTCAATGGGCTTTACAAGTATAAGGTCATTGGGCGGGGCTTATAAAGGTCATTATGATGTCAGGGGGAGGAGTTATAAAAATGTGGTGTGGTTTGAAAAAAGGGGAGTGGCTATGTTTCGTCCCTGGCAGCCCCCTCCAACTTGAAAGTTCACCAGCCGCCACTGGGCGGCAGTTTGCTGGCAATGAACGCCAAAGGAGCTCCTTGCTCTGCTGATGAAGAGGCATAGGCGCTCATCCCCTACGACGGGACTTTATACCGCAAATTTTATGGACTTAGCATCCACAAATACGAGGCCTCGGGATTCAGAAACAAAACATTATCAAGCTCGCAACCTTAGTGCCCGAAACACGTGCACATGAAAACATAACAAACTCAATAAATGCACACAATAAAACACATAAAAAGCTTACCCACAGCAAGGGGGGGCACCCAGGACCCTCTGAAAGTGAAGTTACACTTCAATTTAAGTAGAAATTAAGAGTTTAGGACACCCGAAAATCCCCTAAGCCAGAGAAAAGTGGACGCCCGAAAAAAAACGAAAACGAGGCTACAGCACCCTAAACCACGCAAAACACCACGAAACACCTACAGATTTTCAGAAAAAGACATACGGGGTCAAGAACAAGGACGCAAAATCAGCAACAGCCGAGTACCACAACACATTAGGCGCCATTTTACAACACTAACTTACACAATGCGGAAGTACACAGCTACCCTAACGGATTTTCTTTGCGCACACAGCCTATTTACACTACACACTGCACACATTGCTGACACTTACACCTCAGCTCCACAACAGTGCAAACCTCCATTATATGCTGCAGGAACATCAAAACAGATTGTCAGTGTCTTCAGCACAATGCTTCCTGCATATATTACTTCCAAATAGGTAAAGTATATTCATTTAATAATGTATTAATTCTTTCATTAGCATACACCAAACAGCATTACCTGCCTTACAATTTATTGCCAATATTTTATTGACGGGCAATTCGCTAGTTAAATTATAAACTTCTTTAGAAAACTTGGAGAGATGCTTGCCCAACCTTGACGGACTTAAGGGAACCTCCATGCCCCCTGAGTCCTGATGACAACCAAGAGCTAATTACTAACGCTCAATACCCACATGGGGGCAAGCACCCCCCGCAAACCCACAGCTGTGAAAAATCCACACCATCAAACCAGAACCACCTGTTAAGCACCAGGCCCCGAACCTAGTGTACGGAACAGTTTGAAATAACACGCTATCCCACCTCATACCTCTTTTACCAAACCATTTTATCTCTACAACATTCCTATTCACACCCAACTGTAAACCCATTCTCCTTTACTGCTGCTGTCCTTCTCCCCAGTATAAACCATAGGAATGCCCCAATATCCACGCCTTTCACAGGCACTGCTCATCCTGCCGTCACACCTTGCCCTTGAATCCCAGCCTGCCTGCCACCAAACAACGTTTATTCTTTACCATCTTTGCAAGTTGTTCCAAGCATCTGTTAACATTAAGATCCCGTTACTTGCTTTTTTTTTTTATTTTTTTTTTATAAACACTTGGTTATTTATGTACATATATGTCTATGTATTTTCTCTTATATATTTTTTTTTAACAAGGTATACATGCATAACAAACAAACTGAAAAAGGGTATTACCCACCCTTAACCTGACACCCCAAGTTAATTACTTCTTCCCATTTTCCACCCCCACCAGTTTTAAGAAAGCTGTCAGAGTTGGGCGTTTCCCGGTTCCTGCTATTCCCACACAATGCTTACTTGTATTTTTTTTCCCACTACATGCCCAACCTCCAAAAATAATCCAGGCAAGGGTTTGCCTGTGCCGCAGCTCCCAGAGCACACTCCCTGAAATGCTGCCACTGTCTCCTGGATAGAGCAACAGCGATGACATTTTTATAACCGGGAACTTGTACAGTCTTACACACAACATATTCTTTAATTTACAACCCTTCACCAGTTACCTCAGCAGACATATCGCCGGTAGGGATGACCATGACCAGATTGTTAATTGCCATGACTACCACCATATTTATCACCGTGGAAAACCACATATAGATCTATAAGGTTGGTTTCCCCATATGAAAATTGCCACCACTATTGGAACAGCTCCAAGAAGGCTATATTTTTTTATCAACTCTGACCTAAACCAATTCCTCTGGCCATCTCTCTGCACACCATTGGCCTTTAAAATATGCCCCAAAACCAATGCTTCCCAGCTGCATGGGTCATGGGTGTCCACCTTTCTTTCCATAAAAAAGGATTTTAATTGTTTAAAAACGGTACAGAAAAAGATCTCCACACTCCTAAATCATCCTTCAATGACCTTCTGATCCTGATAAAATGATGAGGTTTCTTAACACCAGGTTGTAGCCAAGGATAACCGCCTTCCAAAAATCCTACCCATATGGGATGATCCAACAGGCAAAGTTTAGTTTTTCCAACAAAGACTTGCAAAGTCCCATGGGGTCACCATCTAGCTAGCTGCTACTTGTCAATAACCCTCACACAGATCAGACACCTTGCCAACAGTTAAAGCGGTCTCAAATCTGACCGAATCCAGAGAGATCACTAAGAATTGAATGGTACTTATCGGGGCCCACTGTCTTATCCCTTGTACGTGGTATACCAAAATCTTTGTGCTACCTTTACAAAGCAATTCCTCACATACTGGCAAAGCTCAAAAGACGGGGCGACAAGTAAAAATTTTATCCAGGAAGTGAATACAGAACTTACCCCCAAGCTCCTGCTCCACCACCCCACTGTATGAATGAACTGAAAATCTCAAAGTAAGCACAAGAAATTGAACACCCATGGGCAGGGCTACGAAGAATTCCCTGTCAACTTTGCATCCCAAGAGGTAATGGGAAGAAGGGGTGAACGGGTAAGAGCCTAATAGATGACTCAATAATATCGAATTTTTACATGAAAGCTCCCTGTCCTGCCTTCCTCACCAACTCAATTGTTGATCAAAGGATGCATAGTGCACCAATGACATGGACTTTTCTATACCATCATTTACCAAATTACCCCTGGAGTATGGCAAATGATGTATAAGCCGGAATGACCCAACTTCCTTCTTTGGAAAAACTCCCAAGGGTGAGATGTGCAGATTAGGCAATGGGGGATACCTTGAAAGGATGCAACATTATTCCCATGCTAACTTCCTTCTTGAATTTGACCTCACCATCCCAACATGTTCCATAGCTGACACTAAATTGTTCT
This sequence comes from Discoglossus pictus, assembly GCA_027410445.1. Taxonomy (NCBI): domain Eukaryota; kingdom Metazoa; phylum Chordata; class Amphibia; order Anura; family Alytidae; genus Discoglossus; species Discoglossus pictus. The sequence goes on from JAPZIH010000988.1 coordinate 82,500, forward strand.
TACCGCTTAAACCTAACTTGGCTGGAATAACAAACCCAGAACTGAAACCCGCATAATATCAAGTTAGCTTTGCCAGAACACCCAGCCGCCCTAGCATATTGCCTTAGCAAAGGGACCATCTGGACCCTCCCCGGTTTTTTTTTTTAAACACTGGAAGGCCGGGTGGGTTTATTATCACTCCCCGCATTCATGCTTAAACCTGCAACAACAGTACCCACTTCCACCTCCTTCGTTGTATTGGAAGCAATAGCCCTTCCTATACTGTTCCCGTCTGACTGTTAACTCCTGTTTTCCTCCAAAGCTCAAAAGGATCCCACCCACCCCCCTAGCCGGCATGACAATCTTCATCCCATGTCCTGATCATCCCACTGCATATCTTTATTGTTGGCTTACTTCTGCCTAAAATGTTCATAGTATAGCCACCAGGCCATACCCCTATATGTTCTATGTATGTTCCCCAATCTCCTCTATTTAGCAAAATAGGGAGGAACAATTGTCAGGAAATTTCTCCCCAATAATACTGGCTATTATCACAAACGATTCTAACCAGTTGTTGAATGTTTTGGGCACCCTCCTATACTTCTTCTTTCACTCCTTCTCCTCTTTTTTGGTTTCATCTTTCCTCTCCTTGACTTCAAAATAATTGTCAAGTGGGAGGAGAGAGAACATCTCTATAACTTTTCTTTTTCAAATGTTTTCCCTTACTTCCAAGGTGATGTGCATCCCTATAGGCCTAACTGACACAGGGAGGGCCTAACTTGTGCTCTATCAGCCCAAACCATAACTTCATCCCTCTGGTCCCCGCCCGCTGAACCTGCCACTCATTCCTACTGTCCCCTTCCACAATCTCATTAAGGAGGCAGCCCAGGCACGCCGGGTCTGACGCAGCGCTGCAGAGCCTGGGCGGAACTTAAGCCCGTTTTGCAGGCTTCCTCCTCACTCCGCGCAGGCCATTGAGCTGATCTGAGGTCTGCACGCTGTGCTCTCTGCAATAAACGTAAAACAAGTAAAATAAGGGGCCCCAGCTAATAAAGTGACCCACGATCGCTCTCACAGCATTAGCCTACCCTCTACCCCTTATAGTTGCCCTGAGCACCCCACTAGTAGAGCCCGCCTTCACTTGGTCCTGGCAATAGGCGCTTAATATGGACCCAGGGAGTTAGAGACCTTACTGACCATGATCAGAACTCGGGCATTGAGCCATGGGGTTAGATGGGTCCAGGACAGAATGGACTCAGGCCGTCTAGGGGGGAGGTTGACGCCACTGAGGCACAGGCCCGGCCTGCAGTGACCGGTAGCCTAGGCCAGGTGGACAGGCCTCATAGCCTAGATAGTCTGGCGGAGCAGTGTGCTATCTCTGATCTGAGAAATAGGGCTAGGAGCAGCGTGGAGGGCACGGATATGGTCCTTGAGAGTCAGGAGCTTATCCCCCCACCGCAAGAGCGCGGTTGCCAGCGGCAAGTGCGGGCGAGGGCCTAGACATCCAGCCACCAGACTGCATATTATCCCATGGCCCACAGCAGAACCAAGGTCCTGGTGACACCCCTAATCAGCCTTGAGGCTCTAGGAACAGCAAAAGTACAAGGAGCTCTAAAAAAAGCTCCTACAGGTTTCTCACCGGTTGGCCCCTGCGGTCCCCCTGCCGCACCCACTGCCAGCGCTGCAGGTGTTTCGCAGGGACAACGCAACGCCAAGGGAGAGGCCGAGAAGAAAAAAAGAACGACCAGAGGA
>JAPZIH010000989.1:0-83196 GCA_027410445.1 Discoglossus pictus
GAGGGGCACTTAGAGAGGGGCACTGGGAGAGGAACACTGAGAAAGGGTCACTGGGAGAGGGGCACTGAGAGAGGGGCACTTAGAGAGGGGCACTGGGAGAGGAACACTGAGAAAGGGTCACTGGGAGAGGAGAACTGAGAGAGGGGCACTGGGAGAGGGGCACAGAGAGGGGCACTGGGCAAAGGACACAGAGAGAGGCACTGGGAGAGGGGCACTGAGAGAGGAACACTGAGAAAGGGTCACTGGGAGAGGGGCACTGAGAGAGGAGCACTGGGAGAGAAGCACTGGGAGAGGAGCACTTGGAGAGGGGCACTGGGAGAGGGGCACTGGGAGAGGGGCAATGGGAGAGGGGCAATGGGAGAGGGGCACTGGGAGAGGGGCACTGGGAGAGGGGTACTGGACAAAGGACACAGAGAGGGGCACTGGGAGAGGAACACTGAGAAAGGGTCACTGGGAGAGGGGCACTGAGAGAGGGGCACTGAGAGAGGGGCACTGAGAGAGGGGCACTGAGAGAGGGGCACTTGGAGAGGGGCACTTGGAGAGGGGCAATGGGAGAGGGGCACTGGGAGAGGGGCAATGGGAGAGGGGCACTGGGAGAGGGGCACTGAGAGAGGGGCACTTGGAGAGGGGCAATGGGAGAGGGGCACTGGGAGAGGGGCACTGAGAGAGGGGCACTGAGAGAGGGGCACTTGGAGAGGGGCAATGGGAGAGGGTCACTGGGAGAGGGGCACTGAGAGAGGGGCACTGAGAGAGGGGCACTTGGAGAGGGGCACTTGGAGAGGGGCAATGGGAGAGGGGCACTGGGAGAGGGGCAATGGGAGAGGGGCACTGAGAGAGGGGCACTTGGAGAGGGGCAATGGGAGAGGGGCACTGGGAGAGGGGCACTGGGACATGAGCACTGGGAGAGGGGCACTGGGAGAGGGGCACTGGGACATGAGCACTGGGAGAGAGGCACTGGGAGAGGGGCACTGGGAGAGGGGTACTGGGCAAAGGACACAGAGAGGGGCACTGGAAGAGGAACACTGAGAAAGGGTCACTGGGAGAGGGGCACTGAGAGAGGGGCACTCCGGAGAGGGGCACTGGGAGAGGAGCACTGAAAAAGGAGCACTGGGAGAGGGGCACTGTGAGAGGGGCACTGGGAGAGGAGCACTGAAAAAGGAGCACTGGGAGAGGGGCACTGTGAGAGGGGCACTGGGAGAGGAGCACTGAAAAAGGAGCACTGGGAGAGGGGCAATGGGAGAGGGGCAATGGGAAAGGAGCACTGAAAAAGGAGCACTGGGAGAGGGGCACTGGGAGAGGGGCACTGGGAGAGGGGCACGGGGAGAGGAGCACTGGGAGAGGGGCACTGGGAGAGGAGCACTGGGAGAGGGGCACTGAGAGAGGGGCACCGGGAGAGTGGCACTGGGAGAGGAGAACTGGGAGAGGGGCACTGGGAGAGGGGCACTGAGAGAGGGGCACTGGGAGAGGGGCACTGGGAGAGGGGCACTGGGAGAGTGGCACTGGGAGAGGAGCACTGGGAGAGGGGCACGGGGAGAGGAGCACGGGGAGAGGGGCACTGGGAGAGGGGCACTGAGAGAGGGGCACTTGGAGAGGGGCACTGGGAGAGGGGCACTGGGAGAGGAGCACTGGGAGAGGGGCACTGGGAGAGGGGCATTGAGAGAGGGGCACTGAGAGAGGGGCACTTGGAGAGGGGCACTGGGAGTGGGGCACTGGGAGAGGAGCACTGGGAGAGGGGCACTGGGAGAGGAGCCCACACGCTACTTTATTAGTCTTTTCTTTACACTGTCTCTAGTTCCCAGACTGTGGCTCATGGACCACAAGCGCTCAGTGTGCCCGGCCACGTGGTCTCCGGGTTAACTGAGGAGAAAGAAATGAATAGGTAAAGGCGCAGTTCATAGATAGGGTATAATCACGTTTATAGTTGAGAGCAATACGGGTTGTTGCTTTTTCTTGCGGGCTCGCACAGCAAGCCCGCAGCAACTGCGCCCCTCGCTTGGCTCTCATCCCTACGACCCGCGGAACTACAGATCAACAGAATCTCAGTTACACAAATCACAGAGCGAGACCCGGAGCAGGTTGAAAAAAAAATAAAAAAATTATGGCCTGTAACCCTAAGCACGGAAAACACCGCCAGGCACATAAGACGTTTACCCAGGAACGCACGAGGTACAAAATACACTATTAGGAACTACGGAAAATGCTCCACACCCGCGTAACGCATACACCATCGCCGCCATTTTACACTAACTTGCAACTAATAACATTATGCATCTAAACACACAGCTTCCCCTCGAGCACGCAGCCTATTTACACTACACACTGCGCACATTACTGACACTTACACCTCAGGTCCACAACACTGCAAACCTACATTGGATGCTGCAGGAACACAAAACAGATAGTCAGCTCTTCAGCATATTGCTTGCTGCATATATTAATTAGAAATAGGTAAAATATATTAATTTATTATTTAATTAATTAATTAATTAATTATTATTAAAAAATATATATATATACTAGCGACTTGCCCGTCAAAAAATTTGGTCCTCTGAGTACTTTGGGCGCTCATTGTGAGCCTCTCCCCTGGTGTACTTTTGGTCGTCTGAGCACCGAAGGCGCTCATTGCGAGCCTCTTCCCTGATGTACTTTTCGTCGTCTGAGCACTTTTGGCGCTCATTGCGAGCCTCTCCCCTCATGTAGTTTTGGTCGTCTGAGCACCTTCCGCGCTCATTGCGAGCCTCTCCCCTGGTGTACTTGTGGTCGTCTGACCACCAAAGGCGCTCATTGTGAGCCACGCAAGTCAGCGCACAGGGTGCTCAGAGAAACCAAAGTAGAGCAGACGAAAGAATCACAATGAGTGCCAAAGGAGTTCAGCACGGGGCTCACAATGAGCGCCAAGAATACTTAGTGGAGCAAAAGTACACAACGGGCGAGGCTTGCAATAAGTGCCAACGGCGATCAGCGCGGCACTTGCAATGAGCGCCAAAGGTGCTCACACCACCAAAATTACACGAGCGGAGAGGCTCCCAATGAGCTCCAAAGACGCTCAGACGACCAAAAACCTTACATTGTGTGCCAAACAGCATTACCAGACTTACAAATATATTGCTGTCATTTTTGGACGGAAAAGTGGCTAGCACTGTATAAAATGTACAGCTCGGGGTGCGGGGGGAGCGACAAGACCCTGGGAAAGGTATGTCACAGAAAAAGTGTTTGTGCCATAAGACAGGGGGTACAATCAGATGGGGGTGCAATAGGGCAGAGGGGATGTAATAAGACAGAGGGGGTGCAATCAGACAAGGGGTGTACAATCAGATGGGGGTGTAATAGGGCAGAGGAGATGTAATAAGGCAGAGGGGGTGCAATCAGACAGGGGGGGTACAACCTGATGGAAGTGCAATAGGGCAGAGGGGTACAATCACATGGGAGTGCAATAGGGCAGAGGGGATGTAATAAGACAGAGGGGGTGCAATCAGACAGGGGGTGTACAATCAGATGGGGGTGTAATAGGGCAGAGGGAATGTAATAAGACAGAGGGGGTGCAATCAGATGGGGGTACAATTAGATGGGGGTACAATTAGATGGGGGTGTAGTAGGGCAGAGGTGGTGCAATCAGACAGGGGGTGTACAATCAGATGGGGGTGTAATTGGGCAGAGGAGATGTAATAAGGCAGAGGGGGTGCAATCAGACAGGGGGGGTACCACCTGATGGAAGTGCAATAAGGCAGAGGGGATGCAAGCAGATGGGGGTACAATTAGATGGGGGTGTAATAGGGCACAGATGATTTAATAAGGCAGAGGGGGTGCAATCAGACAGGGGGTACAATCAGATGGGGGTGCAATAGGGCAGAGGGGATGTAATAAGACAGAGGGGGTGCAATAGGGCAGAGGAGATGTAATAAGGCAGAGGGGGTGCAATCAGACAGGGGGGGGTACAACCTGATGTAAGTGCAATAGGGCAGAGGGGTACAATCACATGGGAGTGCAATAGGGCAGAGGGGATGTAATAAGACAGAGGGGGTGCAATCAGACAGGGGGTGTACAATCAGATGGGGGTGTAATAGGGCAGAGGGAATGTAATAAGACAGAGGGGGTGCAATCAGATGGGGGTACAATTAGATGGGGGTACAATTAGATGGGGGTGTAGTAGGGCAGAGGGGGTGCAATCAGACAGGGGGTGTACAATCAGATGGGGGTGTAATTGGGCAGAGGAGATGTAATAAGGCAGAGGGGGTGCAATCAGACAGGGGGGGTACAACCTGATGGAAGTGCAATAGGGCAGAGGGGATGCAAGCAGATGGGGGTACAATTAGATGGGGGTGTAATAGGGCACAGATGATTTAATAAGGCAGAGGGAGTGCAATCAGACAGGGGGTACAATCAGATGGGGGTGCAATAGGGCAGAGGGGATGTAATAAGACAGAGGGGGTGCAATAGGGCAGAGGGGGTGCAATCAGACAGGGTGTACAATCAGATGAGGGTGCAATAGGGCAGAGGGGATGTAATAAGACAGAGGGGGTGCAATCAGACAGGGGTGTACAATCAGATGGGGGTGTAATAGGGCAGAGGGAATGTAATAAGACAGAGGGGGTGCAGTCAGACAGGGGGTACAATTACATGGGAGTGCAATAGGGCAGAGGGGATGTAATAAGACAGAGGGGGTGCAATCAGACAGGGGGTGTACAATCAGATTGGGTTTAATAGGGCAGAGGGAATGTAATAAGGCAGAGGGGGTGCAATCAGATGGGGGTACAATTACATGGGGGTGTAATAGGGCAGAGGGGGTGCAATCAGACAGGGGGTGTACTATCAGATGGGGGTGTAATTGGGCAGAGGAGATGTAATAAGGCAGAGGGGTGCAATCAGACAGGGGGGGTACAACCTGATGGAAGTGCAATAGGGCAGAGGGGATGCAAGCAGATGGGGGTACAATTAGATGGGGGTGTAATAGGGCAGAGAGGATGTAATAAGGCAGAGGGGGTGCAATCAGACAGGGGGTACAATCACATGGGAGTGCAATAGGGCAGAGGAAATGTAATAAGACAGAGGGGGTGCAATCAGACAGGGGGTACAATCAGATGGGGGTGCAATAGGGCAGAGGGGATGTAATAAGACAGAGGGGGTGCAATAGGGCAGAGGGGGTGCAATCAGACAGGGTGTACAATCAGATGAGGGTGCAATAGGGCAGAGGGGATGTAATAAGACAGAGGGGGTGCAATCAGACAGGGGGTGTACAATCAGATGGGGGTGTAATAGGGCAGAGGGAATGTAATAAGGCAGAGGGGGTGCAATCAGATGTGGGTACAATTAGATGGGGGTGTAATAGGGCAGAGGGGGTGCAATCAGACAGGGGGTGTACAATCAGATGGGGGTGTAATTGGGCAGAGGAGATGTAATAAGGCAGAGGGGGTGCAATCTGACAGGGGGGGTACAACCTGATGGAAGTGCAATAGGGCAGAGGGGATGTAATAGGGCAGAGGGTGTGCAATCAGATGGGGGTACAATCAGATGGGGGTGCAATAGGGCAGAGGGGTACAATCACATGGGAGTGCAATAGGGCAGAGGGGATGTAATAAGACAGAGGGGGTGCAATCAGACAGGGGGTGTACAATCAGATGGGGGTGTAATAGGGCAGAGGGAATGTAATAAGGCAGAGGGGGTAAAATCAGATGGGGGTGCAATTAGATGCGGGCGTAATAGGGCAGAGGGGGTGCAATCAGACAGGGGGTGTACAATCAGATGGGGGTGTAATTGGGCAGAGGAGATGTAATAAGGCAGAGGGGGTGCAATCAGATGGAAGTGCAATAGGGCAGAGGAGATGTAATAAGGCAGAGGGAGTGCAATCAGACAGGAGGGTACAATCAGATGGGTGGGTCAAGGAAGGCTTATCTATACCCCTGTATAAGGCATGCTTGTCCATTCCCCATGTATAAGGCATGATTGTCTATACCCCTGTATAAGGCACGCTGGTCTATACCCCATGTATAAGGCACGCTTGTCTATGTCCCATTTATAAGACTTGCTTGCCTATACCCCTGTATAAGACGTGCTTGTCTATACCCCTGTATAAGGCACGCTTGTCTATACCCCATGTATAAGGCACGCTTGTCTATACCCCATGTATGAGGCACGCTTGTCTATACCCCTTTGTAAGTCATGCTTGTCTATGTCCCATTTATAAGACTTGCTTGCCTATACCCCTGTATAAGACGTGCTTGTCTATACCCCTGTATAAGACGTGCTTGTCTATACCCCTGTATACGGCATGCTTGCATAGACCCCCTGTATGAGACAGTTTGCTGATTATCTACTCAATATAAATAATAGTCCTCACTATGCCGGCAGTGCGAGGGTTAAGTGCGTGGCGCCTCTGTATATTTGAGATTGAGGGTCATTAAACAAAACATTACTCTGTAAATCAAACTGTGCCCCCCCCCCCCCCCCCCGCGCACTGCCCGCCCCCCAGACACCAAGTCATATTTATGCAAAGTGTCCAGAGAAGCTCATCCATCAGGAGATATTCATAAATAAATATGTGTATTGGGGGCTCCCGGGGTGCTCGGGGGGGGGGGGGGGGGTCACTCTGTACTCAGCAGTGATGTGGTCTAACTGCGAGAGAAGAGACAGGGAGAGAGAGAGAGGGAGAGAGGCAGCCTCCATATAACAGCAACCCCTCCATATAACAGCAATCCGTCCATACAACCCCTCAATATAACAGCAACCCTTCCATACAACCCCTCAATATAACAGCAACCCTTCCATACAACCCCTCAATATAACAGCAACCCCTCCATACAACCCCTCAATATAACAGCAACCCCTCCATACAACTGTTACCCCTCAATATAACAGCAACCCGTCCATACAACCCCTCAATATAAAAGCAACCCCTCCATACAACTGCAACCCCCCATACAACCCCTCCATACAACAGCAACCCCTACATACAACTGCAACCCCCCATACAACCCCTCCATACAACTGCAACCCCTTCTTACAACTCCCCCATACAACTGCAACCCCTCCATATAACACCAACCCCTTCATACAACCCCTCCATACAATTGCAACCCGTCCATACAACCCCTCCATACAACTGCAACCCCTCCATATAATTACTCTGCATAACCTGTATCACACAGACCAGAGTCAGAGCCTGGACTTTTTCTAGGCCCCAGCGGTGGTGTGCAGCAACTAGTAGGTTTAGGGTAGTGACAGATGTGTCATGTCAAGCTTATCATCTGCCATTACCCTAACCCCTAAACCTATGCCTAGCCCTTACTCTAAGAACAAATTGAACGAAGTATCAGAGTGCCACCTACTGGCTGCTGCACGCCTCTGCTGGCGGGGATAAAACAGGAAATGTACCAGAGCCTTCTACATGAAGAGCAGCAATGTCCCGCCAGCACATCAGGGCCACATTGTACATATTAATTATATGAGACTGATGGAGGCAAAGCCCAGTGCAACCCCACCATATAACCTGTGCTACAGGCGTATTATAAATAAAGGATATTATTATTATTATTATTATTATTATTATTATTATTATTATTAATAATTATAATATCCTTTATATTAATAATAATAATAATAATAATAATAATAATAATAAAGCAAACAGATACAGGCAGGGGAAAGATACAGAACTCCTGTGTAACTCCCCCATATAACTCCTCTGATAACGTCTTCGTTTAGTTCGATTTGTCTATCAGTGTGATCTAATCCAGACCCAAAAGAGGTCAGGGTCCGGAGTTTAAAGGACTCACAACAGCACCCCCCCCCCCCCCCCTATATAATATACAGCGGCCCTATACAAGCTTGCACACAGACAGTGATCCCCCCACCCAATAATATATATAATATATATGGAGTCTGCCCCCCCCCCCCCCCCGCGTCCTGTCCAGGTCACATGTTGAGGGGTCCTGTGGTCAGACATAGTCAGCTTGTCTGGTCAGTCTGACCTCTGACCTTACCATGCCCAGGAAGATCATCTCTTCATGTCGGAGCTGTTTTGTCCTCTTCCTCTGGATGAACCCGCGCCAGACCTGCCATGTGAGAGAGCAGTGAGACCAGGAGAATAGGGGAGCAAGGGGGTGAAGGGTCACATGAGGAACTAGGGGCACGAAGCACATTCTATATTGATATATCACAGTGATGGGGGGCACGTCATGCTGTATCACAGTGATGGGGGGCAGGTCATGCTGTATCACAGTGATGGGGGGCAGGTCATGCTGTATCACAGTGATGGGGGGGCATGTCATGCTGTATCACACTGATGGGGGGCACGTCATGCTGTATCACAGTGATGGGGGGCACGTCATGCTGTATCACAGTGATGGGGGCACGTCATGCTGTATCACAGTGATGGGGGGCAGGTCATGCTGTATCACAGTGATGGGGGGCACGTCATGTTGTATCACAGTGATGGGGGCACGTCATGCTGTATCACAGTGATGGGGGGGCACGTCATGCTGTATCACACTGATGGGGGGCAGGTCATGCTGTATCACAGTGATGGGGGCAGGTCATGCTGTATCACAGTGATGGGGGGGCACGTCATGCTGTATCACAGTGATGGGGGGACATCATGCTGTATCACAGTGATGGGGGGCACGTCATGCTGTATCACAGTGATGGGGGGACATCATGCTGTATCACAGTGATGGGGGGCACGTCATGCTGTATCACAGTGATGGGGGGCACGTCATGCTGTATCACAGTGATGGGGGGCACGTCATGCTGTATCACACTGATGGGGGGGCACGTCATGCTGTATCACACTGATGGGGGGCAGGTCATGCTGTATCACAGTGATGGGGGGGCATGTCATACTGTATCACAGTGATGGGGGTGCACGTCATGCTGTATCACAGTGATGGGGGGCAGGTCATGCTGTATCACAGTGATGGGGGGCACGTCATGCTGTATCACAGTGATGGGGGGGGGCACATCATGCTGTATCACAGTGATGGGGGGCACGTCATGCTGTATCACAGTGATGGGGGGACATCATGCTGTATCATAGTGATGGGGGGCACGTCATGCTGTATCACAGTGATGGGGGGCACGTCATGCTGTATCACAGTGATGGGGGGCACGTCATGCTGTATCACAGTGATGGGGGGGCAGGTCATGCTGTATCACATTGATGGGGGGGGCACATCATGCTGTATCACAGTGATGGGGGGGCACGTCATGTTGTATCACAGTGATGGGGGGCACGTCATGCTGTATCACAGTGATGGGGGGCACGTCATGCTGTATCACAGTGATGGGGGGCACGTCATTCTGTATCACAGTGATGGGGGGCACGTCATGCTGTATCACAGTGATGGGGGACAGGTCATGCTGTATCACAGTGATGGGTAGCACGTCATGCTGTATCACACTGATGGGGGGCACGTCGTGCTGTATCACAGTGATGGGGGGCACGTCATGCTGTATCACAGTGATGGGTAGCACGTCATGCTGTATCACACTGATGGGGGGCACGTCATGCTGTATCACACTGATGGGGGGCAGGTCATGCTGTATCACAGTGATGGGGGGCAGGTCATGCTGTATCACAGTGATGGGGGGCACGTCATGCTGTATCACAGTGATGGGGGGCACATCATGCTGTATCACACTGATGGGGGGGCACGTCATGCTGTATCACAGTGATGGGGGGCAGGTCATGCTGTATCACAGTGATGGGGGGGCATGTCATACTGTATCACAGTGATGGGGGGGCACGTCATGCTGTATCACAGTGATGGGGGACAGGTCATGCTGTATCACAGTGATGGGGGGCACGTCATGCTGTATCACAGTGATGGGGGGGCAGGTCATGCTGTTTCACAGTGATGGGGGGGCACATCATGCTGTATCACAGTGATGGGGGGGCACATCATGCTGTATCACAGTGATGGGGGGAACGTCATGCTGTATCACAGTGATGGGGGGCAGGTCATGCTGTATCACAGTGATGGGGGGGGCACATCATGCTGTATCACAGTGATGGGGGGGCACATCATGCTGTATCACAGTGATGGGGGGCACGTCATGCTGTATCACAGTGATGGGGGGCATGTCATGATGTATCACACTGATGGGGGGCAGGTCATGCTGTATCACACTGATGGGGGGCACGTCATGCTGTATCACAATGATGGGGGGCACATCATGCTGTATCACAGTGATGGGGGGCACGTCATGCTGTATCACAGTGATGGGGGAGCACATCATGCTGTATCACACTGATGGGGGGGCACGTCAAGCTGTATCACAGTGATGGGGGGGCACGTCATGCTGTATCACACTGATGGGGGGGCACGTCATGCTGTATCACAGTGATGGGGGGCCAGGTCATGCTGTATCACACTGATGGGGGGCAGGTCATGCTGTATCACAGTGATGGGGGGGCACATCATGCTGTATCACAGTGATGGGGGGGCAGGTCATGCTGTATCACAGTGATGGGGGTCACGTCATGCTGTATCACAGTGATGGGGGGCAGGTCATGCTGTATCACAGTGATGGGGGGCACGTCATGCTGTATCACAGTGATGGGGGGGCACATCATGCTGTATCACAGTGATGGGGGGCACGTCATGCTGTATCACAGTGATGGGGGGGCAGGTCATGCTGTATCACATTGATGGGGGGGCACATCATGCTGTATCACAGTGATAGGGGGGCACGTCATGTTGTATCACAGTGATGGGGGGCACGTCATGCTGTATCACAGTGATGGGGGGCACGTCATGCTGTATCACAGTGATGGGAGGCACGTCATGTTGTATCACAGTGATGGGGGGGCATGTCATGCTGTATCACAGTGATGGGGGGCACGTCATGTTGTATCACAGTGATGGGGGGCAGGTCATGCTGTATCACACTGATGGGGGGGCACGTCATGCTGTATCACAGTGATGGGAGGCACGTCATGTTGTATCACAGTGATGGGGGGGCACGTCATGTTGTATCACAGTGATGGGGGGCACGTCATGTTGTATCACAGTGATGGGGGGCAGGTCATGTTGTATCACAGTGATTGGGGGGCACGTCATGTTGTATCACAGTGATTGGGGGGCACGTCATGTTGTATCACAGTGATGGGGGGCACGTCATGCTGTATCACAGTGATGGGGGGCACGTCATGCTGTATCACAGTGATGGGGGGGCACGTCATGCTGTATCACAGTGATGGGGGCACGTCATGTTGTATCACAGTGATGGGGGGGCACGTCATGCTGTATCACAGTGATGGGGGGGCACGTCATGTTGTATCACAGTGATGGGGGCACGTCATGCTGTATCACACTGATGGGGGGGCACGTCATGCTGTATCACAGTGATGGGGGGCATGTCATGCTGTATCACACTGATGGGGGGGCACGTCATGCTGTATCACAGTGAAGGGGGGCAGGTCATGCTGTATCACAGTGATGGGGGGCACGTCATGCTGTATCACACTGATGGGGGAGCACGTCATGCTGTATCACAGTGATGGGGGGGTAGGTCATGCTGTATCACAGTGATGGGGGTACGTCATGCTGTATCACACTGATGGGGGGCATGTCATGCTGTATCACACTGATGGGGAGCACGTCATGCTGTATCACACTGATGGGGGGCAGGTCATGCTGTATCACAGTGATGGGGGGCATGTCATGCTGTATCACACTGATGGGGGGGGCACGTCATGCTGTATCACAGTGATGGGGGGCAGGTCATGCTGTATCACAGTGATGGGGGGCACATCATGCTGTATCACACTGATGGGGGAGCACGTCATGCTGTATCACAGTGATGGGGGGCAGGTCATGCTGTATCACAGTGATGGGGGGTACGTCATGCTGTATCACAGTGATGGGGGGCACGTCATGATGTATCACAGTGATGGGGGGGCATGTCATGCTGTATCACAGTGATGGGGGGGCATGTCATGCTGTATCACACTGATGGGGAGCACGTCATGCTGTATCACACTGATGGGGGGCAGGTCATGCTGTATCACAGTGATGGGGGGACAGGTCATGCTGTATCACAGTGATGGGGGGCACGTCATGCTGTATCACAGTGATGGGGGGGCACATCATGCTGTATCACAGTGATGGGGGGGGCAGGTCATGCTGTATCACAGTGATGGGGGGGTAGGTCATGCTGTATCACAGTGATGGGGGTACGTCATGCTGTATCACACTGATGGGGGGCATGTCATGCTGTATCACAGTGATGGGGGGACAGGTCATGCTGTATCACAGTGATGGGGGGGCACATCATGCTGTATCACAGTGATGGGGGGGCATGTCATGCTGTATCACACTGATGGGGAGCACGTCATGCTGTATCACACTGATGGGGGGCAGGTCATGCTGTATCACAGTGATGGGGGGACAGGTCATGCTGTATCACAGTGATGGAGGGCACGTCATGCTGTATCACAGTGATGGGGGGGCACATCATGCTGTATCACAGTGATGGGGGGGGCACGTCATGCTGTATCACAGTGATGGGGGGCACGTCATGCTGTATCACAGTGATGGGGGGCAGGTCATGCTGTATCACAGTGATGGGGGGGCAGGTCATGCTGTATCACAGTGATGGGGGGCACGTCATGCTGTATCACAGTGATGGGGGGCACGTCAAGCTGTATCACAGTGATTGGGGGGTACGTCAGGCTGTATCACAGTGATGGGGGGGCACGTCATGCTGTATCACAGTGATGGGGGGCACGTCATGCTGTATCACAGTGATGGGTAGCACGTCATGCTGTATCACACTGATGGGGGGCACGTCGTGCTGTATCACAGTGATGGGGGGCACGTCATGCTGTATCACAGTGATGGGTCGCACGTCATGCTGTATCACAGTGATGGGGGGCAGGTCATGCTGTATCACAGTGATGGGGGGGCAGGTCATGCTGTATCACAGTGATGGGGGGGCACGTCATGCTTTATCACACTGATGGGGGGCAGGTCATGCTGTATCACAGTGATGGGGGGCAGGTCATGCTGTATCACAGTGATGGGGGCACGTCATTCTGTATCACAGTGATGGGGGGGCACGTCATGCTGTATCACAGTGATGGGGGGGCATGTCATGCTGTATCACCGTGATGGGGGGCAGGTCATGCTGTATCACACTGATGGGGGGCAGGTCATGCTGTATCACAGTGATGGGGGGGCACGTCATGCTGTATCACACTGATGGGGGGCACGTCATGCTGTATCACAGTGATGGGGGGCAGGTCATGCTGTATCACAGTGATGGGGGGGCAGGTCATGCTGTATCACAGTGATGGGGGGCACGTCATGCTGTATCACAGTGATGGGGGCACGTCATGCTGTATCACACTGATGGGGGGCACGTCATGCTGTATCACAGTGATGGGGGTTAGGTCATGCTGTATCACAGTGATGGTGGGGCATGTCATGCTGTATCACAGTGATGGGGGGCACGTCATGCTGTATCACAGTGATGGGGGGTACGTCATGCTGTATCACAGTGATGGGGGGCACGTCATGATGTATCACAGTGATGGGGGGCAGGTCATGCTGTATCACAGTGATGGGGGGTACGTCATGCTGTATCACAGTGATGGGGGGCACGTCATGATGTATCACAGTGATGGGGGGGCATGTCATGCTGTATCACAGTGATGGGGGGCACGTCGTGCTGTATCACAGTGATGGGGGGCACGTCATGCTGTATCACAGTGATGGGGGGGCACGTCATGTTGTATCACAGTGATGGGGGGGCACGTCATGCTGTATCACACTGATGGGGGGCAGGTCATGCTGTATCACAGTGATGGGGGGCAGGTCATGCTGTATCACAGTGATGGGGGCACGTCATTCTGTATCACAGTGATGGGGGGGCACGTCATGCTGTATCACAGTGATGGGGGGGCATGTCATGCTGTATCACAGTGATGGGGGGCAGGTCATGCTGTATCACACTGATGGGGGGCAGGTCATGCTGTATCACAGTGATGGGGGGGCACGTCATGCTGTATCACACTGATGGGGGGCACGTCATGCTGTATCACAGTGATGGGGGGCAGGTCATGCTGTATCATAGTGATGGGGGGGCAGGTCATGCTGTATCACAGTGATGGGGGGCACGTCATGCTGTATCACAGTGATGGGGGGGCACATCATGCTGTATCACAGTGATGGGGGGCAGGTCATGCTGTATCACAGTGATGGGGGGCACGTCATGCTGTATCACAGTGATGGGGGGCACGTCATGCTGTATCACACTGATGGGGGGCAGGTCATGCTGTATCACACTGATAGGGGGCAGGTCATGCTGTATCACAGTGATGGGGGCACGTCATGCTGTATCACACTGATGGGGGGCAGGTCATGCTGTATCACAGTGATGGGGGCACGTCATGCTGTATCACAGTGGTGGGGGGGCATGTCATGCTGTATCACAGTGATGGGGGGCAGGTCATGCTGTATCACAGTGATGGGGGGTACGTCATGCTGTATCACAGTGATGGGGGGCACGTCATGATGTATCACAGTGATGGGGGGGCAGGTAATGCTGTATCACAGTGATGGGGGGGCACGTCATGCTGTATCACAGTGATGGGGGGGCACGTCATGCTGTATCACAGTGATGGGCGGCATGTCATGCTGTATCACAGTTATGGGGGGGCACATCATGCTGTATCACACTGATGGGGGGGCAGGTAATGCTGTTTCACAGTGATGGGGGGGCATGTCATGCTGTATCACAGTGATGGGGGGGCATGTCATGCTGTATCACAGTGATGGGGGGGCAGGTAATGCTGTATCACAGTGATGGGGGGGCACGTCATGCTGTATCATAGTGATGGGGGGGCATGTCATGCTGTATCACATTGATGGGGGGCACGTCATGCTGTATCACAGTGATGGGGGGCACGTCATGCTGTATCACAGTGATGGGGGGGGGGGCACGTCATGCTGTATCACACTGATGGGGGGGCACGTCATGCTGTATCACAGTGATGGGGGGCACGTCATGCTGTATCACACTGATGGGGGCACGTCATGCTGTATCACAGTGATGGGGGGGCAGGTCATGCTGTATCACAGTGATGGGGGGCAGGTCATGCTGTATCACAGTGATGGGGGGGCAGGTCATGCTGTATCACACTGATGGGGGGGCCCGTCATGCTGTATCACAGTGATGGGGGGCAGGTCATGCTGTATCACAGTGATGGGGGGGCAGGTCATGCTGTATCACAGTGATGGGGGGCAGGTCATGCTGTATCACACTGATGGGGGGCAGGTCATGCTGTATCACAGTGATGGGGGGGCACGTCATGCTGTATCACAGTGATGGGGGGCACGTCATGCTGTATCACACTGATGGGGGGCAGGTCATGCTGTATCACAGTGATGGGGAGCACGTCATGCTGTATCACAGTGATGGGGGGCAGGTCATGCTGTATCACAGTGATGGGGGGGCAGGTCATGCTGTATCACACTGATGGGGGGGCCCGTCATGCTGTATCACAGTGATGGGGGGCAGGTCATGCTGTATCACAGTGATGGGGGGCAGGTCATGCTGTATCACAGTGATGGGGGGCACGTCATGCTGTATCACAGTGATGGGGGGCACGTCATGCTGTATCACAGTGATGGGGGGGCACGTCATGCTGTATCACACTGATGGGGGGCAGGTCATGCTGTATCACAGTGATGGGGGGCACGTCATGCTGTATCACAGTGATGGGGGGCACGTCATGCTGTATCACAGTGATGGGGGGCATGTCATGCTGTATCACAGTGATGGGGGGGCAGGTCATGCTGTATTACAGTGATGGGGGGGCAGGTCATGCTGTATCACAGTGATGGGGGGCACGTCATGCTGTATCACACTGATGGGGGGCAGGTCATGCTGTATCACAGTGATGGGGGGCACGTCATGCTGTATCACAGTGATGGGGGGCACGTCATGCTGTATCACAGTGATGGGGGGCACATCATGCTGTATCACACTGATGGGGGGAACGTCATGCTGTATCACACTGATGGGGGGCACGTCATGCTGTATCACAGTGATGGGTGGCACGTCGTGCTGTATCACAATGATGGGGGGCAGGTCATGCTGTATCACACTGATGGGGGGCACGTCATGCTGTATCACAGTGATGGGGGGCACGTCATGCTGTATCACACTGATGGGGGGCAGGTCATGCTGTATCACAGTGATGGGGGGGGTGCGCCCCTCTTACCTTTTGGATGCACAGTGCAGCCACCTCGGGGTCCAGGGCTCTCTCCCCCTGCATTTTAGACAGTCTCTCCCTTTTCTCTTCCAAATGAATCTCCTTCATGAACTTTGCCCTCAGGCGCCCCTGGCGAGCCCTCTCTGACACCTGGATCATGCGAACGGCCTCGTCCAATGACAGGGGCTTAACAGCTTTCATCTGATACGGTAAAAGAGGGGTTAGGGCCCTAGAGTGAGAGGTCAGTGTCTTGCATCTTGGTATTCAGAGGAGGTCAGAGGTCACTGTACAGTGTCCGTGTATTGGGAGAAGGTTAGAGGTCAGTGTCCTGTGTCTGTGTATTTGGAGCAGGTCGGATGTCAGTGTCCTGTGTCTGTGTATTGGGAGCAGGTCAGGGGTCAGTGTCCTGTGTATTGGGAGCAGGTCGGAGGTCAGGGTCCTGTGTCTGTATATTGGGAGCAGGTCGGAGGTCAGGGTCCTGTGTCTGTGTATTGGGAGCAGGTCGGAGGTCAGTGTCCTGTGTCTGTCTATTGGGAGCAGGTCGGAGGTCAGTGTCCTGTGTCTGAGTATTGGGAGCAGGTCGGAGGTCAGGGTCCTGTGTCTGTGTATTGGGAGCAGGTCGGAGGTCAGTGTCCTGTGTCTGTATATTGGGAGCAGGTTAGAGGTCAGTGTCCTGTGTCTGTGTATTGGGAGCAGGTTAGAGGTCAGTGTCCTGTGTCTGTGTATTGGGAGCGGGTTAGAGGTCAGTGTCCTGTGTCTGTGTATTGGGAGCAGGTCGGAGGTCAGTGTCCTGTGTCTGTGTATTGGGAGCAGGTCAGAGGTCAGTGTCCTGTGTCTGTGTATTGGGAGCAGGTTAAAGGTCAGTGTCCTGTGTCTGTGTATTGGGAGCAGGTTGGAGGTCAGGGTCCTGTGTCTGTGTATTGGTAACAGGTCAGAGGTCAGGGTTCTGTGTCTGTGTATTGGGAGCAGGTTAGAGGTCAGTGTCCTGTGTCTGTGTATTGGGAGCAGGTCGGAGGTCAGTGTCCCGTGTCTGTGTATTGGGGGCAGGTTGGAGGTCAGTGTCCCGTGTCTGTGTATTGGGAGCCGGTCGGAGGTCAGGATCCTGTGTCTGTGTATTGGGATCAGGTTAGAGGTCAGTGTCCTGTGTCTGTGTATTGGGAGCAGTTTAGAGGTCAGTGTCCTGTGTCTTGGGATCAGGTTAGAGGTCAGGGTCCTGTGTCTGTGTATTGGGAGCAGGTCGGAGGTCAGTGTCCTGTGTCTGTGTATTTGGAGGAGGTTAGAGGTCAGTGCCCTGTGTCTGTGTATTGGGAGCAGCTTTGAGGTCAGTGTCCTGTGTCTGTGTATTGGGAGCAGGTTAGAGGTCAGGGTCCTTTGTCTGTGTATTGGGAGCAGGTCGGAGGTCAGGGTCCTTTGTCTGTGTATTGGGAACAGGTCGGAGCTCAGGGTCCTGTGTCTGTGTATTGGGAGCAGGTCGGAGATCAGGGTCCTTTGTCTGTGTATTGGGAGCAGGTCGGAGGTCAGGGTCCTGTGTCTGTGTATTGGGAGCAGGTCGGAGGTCATGGTCCTGTGTATTGGGAGCAGGTTAGATGTCAGTGTCCTGTGTCTGTGTATTGGGAGCACGTCGGAGGTCAGGGTCCTGGGTCTGTCTATTGGGAGCAGGTCGGAGATCAGGGTCCTGTGTCTGTGCATTGGGGGCAGGTCGGAGGTCAGTGTCCCGTGTCTGTGTATTGGGAGCAGGTCGGAGGTCAGGGTCCTGTGTCTGTGTATTGGGAGCAGGTCGGAGATCAGGGTCCTTTGTCTGTGTATTGGGAGCAGGTCGGAGGTCAGGGTCCTGTGTCTGTGTATTGGGAGCAGGTCGGAGGTCATGGTCCTGTGTATTGGGAGCAGGTTAGATGTCAGTGTCCTGTGTCTGTGTATTGGGAGCACGTCGGAGGTCAGGGTCCTGGGTCTGTCTATTGGGAGCAGGTCGGAGATCAGGGTCCTGTGTCTGTGCATTGGGAGCAGGTCGGAGGTCAGGGTCCTGGTATCTATATATCACCAATAACAAAATAACTTCAGGGATAGCTTAATTTTTTCATCTAAAAACAACAGATGACCCTGAAGACCCCGAGATATCCCGGTGTACTTGGCTGGTGCATAGAGACCCAACGTCCTGATAATGTGCCTATACGGTGGGTATAATGAAAGGACCATGCCCACCTTCTCCTTGTCCTGTGCCCCGGTGCGCTCCAGGATCTGGGAGAGGATTCGCTCTCTGTCCTTCAGCACTTTCACCTTCTCCTTGATGAAGTACCTTGGGATGGGGATATCCAGACATTCCTGAGACATAAGAGAGAGGAGATGGAAGTGTCACTGACATGGGAAGCTCAAGACATCACCAGAAGACCACACGTAAATATCCTGTGGAGCTCACAGAGGTCACCACTGGATCCTCGGAGATCGCAGGAGATCCGTGGGCTGTCAGAGATTACCAGAATTATACAGGATCAAACCTTAAGAAGCTCCGTAAATAAGACAAAGGGTTAGCCTTAATATAACATCCTTACCGTACTTTCAGTCCTGTTTTGAACCCTTTGGATAAATATAAATAAATAAATAATACAAATAATAATACATTATATGACAGGCATGAGAGTCATGTAGCAATTAACTGAGTGGATCAAATAGGTATATTAGATGGGCTATCATGTCTTATATCTATGTTTCTATGATCACGGTCGCAGAAACTCACAGGTCCCAGTTTCTTGTCTTGTAGGATGTCATCAAAGTACTGAAACTCCGAGATCTCCAGATCCACCATCTCATTCTTCAGCTCCAGGATGCGCCCCATCACACCGTCCAGCACCGCCCGGATCAGCCTCCTCTTCTGGGGGTGCGTCATCTGGTCATAGGCCAGCTCCAGGCTGAGGAAGATCTGCACATACCTGATGTACAGCGTGCCCAGCTGCTGTGCCACCGCCATGCGATCCTTGTCTGGCTTGGGGGGCACATCCGGCATCTCCTGTTGGAGGAGCTGGCCCAGAGCCTGCTGAGCGTCCACCCACATCTTGTTATAGAAGCTAGGGTGAGAGTGAGAGAACGGGGTGTTATTAGAGTAGCGGCCATACTGTGACCCCCAGCTCCCTCCTATGTGTCCTGTGCAGCTTATTGTATCACTGGTCGATATGTGGCCCCAGCTCCCTCCTATGTGTCCTGTGCAGCCTATAGTATCAGTGGTCATTATGTGGCCCCGAGCTCCCTCCTATGTGTCCTGTGCAGCTTATTGTATCAGTCGTCACTATGTGGCCCCCAGCTCCCTCCTATGTGTCCTGTGCAGCTTATTGTATCAGTGGTCATTATGTGGCCCCCGGCTCCCTCCTATGTGTCCCTGTGCAGCTTATTGTATCAGTGCTCATTATGTGGCCCCCGGCTCCCTCCTATGTGTTCCTGTGCAGCTTATTGTATCAGTGGTCATTATGTGGCCCCCGGCTCCCTCCTATGTGTCCCTGTGCAGCTTATTGTATCAGTGCTCATTATGTGGCCCCCGGCTCCCTCCTATGTGTTCCTGTGCAGCTTATTGTATCAGTGGTCATTATGTGGCCCCCGGCTCCCTCCTATGTGTCCTTGTGCAGCTTATTGTATCAGTGGTCATTATGTGGCCCCCAGCTCCCTCCTACGTGTCCCTGTGCAGCTTATTGTATCAGTGGTCATTATGTGGCCCCCGGCTCCCTCCTATGTGTCCCTGTGCAGGTTATTGTATTAGTGGTCATTATGTGACCCCCAGCTCCCTCCTATGTGTCCTGTGCAGCTTATTGTATCAGTGGTCATTATGTGGCCCCCAGCTCCCTCCTATGTGTCCCTGTGCAGGTTATTGTATCAGTGGTCATTATGTGGCCCCCAGCTCCCTCCTATGTGTCCCTGTGCAGGTTATTGTATTAGTGGTCATTATGTGACCCCCAGCTCCCTCCTATGTGTCCTGTGCAGCTTATTGTATCAGTGGTCATTATGTGGCCCCCGGCTCCCTCCTATGTGTCCCTGTGCAGCTTATTGTATCAGTGCTCATTATGTGGCCCCCGGCTCCCTCCTATGTGTTCCTGTGCAGCTTATTGTATCAGTGGTCATTATGTGGCCCCCGGCTCCCTCCTATGTGTCCTTGTGCAGCTTATTGTATCAGTGGTCATTATGTGACCCCCAGCTCCCTCCTATGTGTCCCTGTGCAGGTTATTGTATTAGTGGTCATTATGTGGCCCCCAGCTCCCTCCTACGTGTCCCTGTGCAGCTTATTGTATCAGTGGTCATTATGTGGCCCCCGGCTCCCTCCTATGTGTCCCTGTGCAGGTTATTGTATTAGTGGTCATTATGTGACCCCCAGCTCCCTCCTATGTGTCCTGTGCAGCTTATTGTATCAGTGGTCATTATGTGGCCCCCAGCTCCCTCCTATGTGTCCCTGTGCAGGTTATTGTATCAGTGGTCATTATGTGGCCCCCGGCTCCCTCCTATGTGTCCCTGTGCAGGTTATTGTATTAGTGGTCATTATGTGGCTCCCAGCTCCCTCCTATGTGTCCCTGTGCAGGTTATTGTATCAGTGGTCATTATGTGACCCCCAGCTCCCTCCTATGTGTCCTGTGCAGCTTATAGTATCAGTGGTCATTATGTGGCCCCAGCTCCCTCCTATGTGTCCCTGTGCAGCTTATTGTATCAGTGGTCATTATGTGGCCCCCAGCTCCCTCCTACGTGTCCCTGTGCAGCTTATTGTATCAGTGGTCATTATGTGACCCCCAGCTCCCTCCTATGTGTCCTGTGCAGCTTATTGTATCAGTGGTCATTATGTGTCCCCAGGCTCCCTCCTATGTGTCCTTGTGCAGCTTATTGTATCAGTGGTCATTATGTGGCCCCCAGCTCCCTCCTATGTGTCCCTGTGCAGCTTATTGTATCAGTGGTCATTATGTGGCCCCCAGCTCCCTCCTATGTGTCCTGTGCAGCTTATTGTATCAGTGGTCAATATGTGGCCCCCGGCTCCCTCCTACGTGTCCCTGTGCAGCTTATTGTATCAGTGGTCATTATGTGGCCCCCGGCTCCCTCCTACGTGTCCCTGTGCAGCTTATTGTATCAGTGGTCATTATGTGGCCCCCAGCTCCCTCCTATGTGTCCTGTGCAGCTTATTGTATCAGTGGTCATTATGTGGCCCCCAGCTCCCTCCTATGTGTCCTGTGCAGCTTATTGTATCAGTGGTCAATATGTGGCCCCGGCTCCCTCCTACGTGTCCCTGTGCAGCTTATTGTATCAGTGGTCATTATGTGGCCCCCGGCTCCTTCCTACGTGTCCCTGTGCAGCTTATTGTATCAGTGGTCATTATGTGGCCCCCAGCTCCCTCCTATGTGTCCTGTGCAGCTTATTGTATCAGTGGTCATTATGTGGCCCCCAGCTCCCTCCTACGTGTCCCTGTGCAGCTTATTGTATCAGTGGTCATTATGTGACCCCCAGCTCCCTCCTATGTGTCCTGTGCAGCTTATTGTATTAGTGGTCATTATGTGGCCCCCAGCTCCCTCCTATGTGTCCTGTGCAGCCTATTGTATCAGTGGTCATTATGTGGCCCCCGGCTCCCTCCTACGTGTCCCTGTGCAGCTTATTGTATCAGTGGTCATTATGTGGCCCCCAGCTCCCTCCTATGTGTCCCTGTGCAGCTTATTGTATCAGTGATCATTATGTTGCTCCCAGCTCCTTCCTATGTGTCCCTGTGCAGCCTATTGTATCAGTGGTCATTATGTGGCCCCCAGCTCCCTCCTACGTGTCCCTGTGCAGCTTATTGTATCAGTGGTCATTATGTGGCCCCCAGCTCCCTCCTATGTGACCTGTGCAGCTTATAGTACGAGTGGTCATTATGTGGCCCCCGGCTCCCTCCTATGTGTCCTGTGCAGGTTATTGTATCAGTGGTCATTATGTGGCCCCCGGCTCCCTCCCCGTGTCCCTGTGCAGCTTATTGTATCAGTGGTCATTATGTGGCCCCCAGCTCCCTCCTATGTGTCCCTGTGCAGCTTATTGTATTAGGGGTCATTATGTGGCCCCCAGCTCCCTCCTATGTGTCCCTGTGCAGCTTATTGTATCAGTGGTCATTATGTGGCTCCCAGCTCCCTCCTATGAGTCCCTGTGCAGCTTATTGTATCATTGGTCATTATGTGGCCCCCAGCTCCCTCCTATGTGTCCCTGTGCAGCTTATTGTATCAGTGGTCATTATGTGGCCCCCAGCTCCCTCCTATGTGTCCTGTGCAGCTTATTGTATCAGTGGTCATTATGTGGCCCCCAGCTCCCTCCTATGTGTCCCTGTGCAGCTTATTGTATCAGTGATCATTATGTGGCCCCTGGCTCCCTCCCACGTGTCCTGTGCAGCTTATTGTATCAGTGGTCATTATGTGGCCCCCAGCTCCCTCCTATGTGACCTGTGCAGCTTATAGTACGAGTGGTCATTATGTGGCCCCCAGCTCTCTCCTATGTGTCCTGTGCAGGTTATTGTATCAGTGGTCATTATGTGGCCCCCGGCTCACTCCCCGTGTCCCTGTGCAGCTTATTGTATTAGGGGTCATTATGTGGCCCCCAGCTCCCTCCTATGTGTCCCTGTGCAGCTTATTGTAACAGTGATCATTATGTGGCCCCCAACTCCCTCCTATGTGTCCCTGTGCAGCATATTGTATCAGTGGTCATTATGTGGCCCCCAGCTCCCTCCTATGTGTCCCTGTGCAGCATATTGTATCAGTGGTCATTATGTGGCCCCCAGCTCCCTCCCACGTGTCCCTGTGCAGCTTATTGTATCAGTGGTCATTATGTGGCCCCCAGCTCCCTCCTATGTGTCCCTGTGCAGCTTATTGTATCAGTGGTCATTATGTGGCCCCCAGCTCCCTCCTATGTGTCCTGTGCAGCTTATTGTATCAGTGGTCATTATGTGGCCCCCAGCTCCCTCCAACGTGTCCCTGTGCAGCTTATTGTATCAGTGGTCATTATGTGGCCCCCAGCTCCCTCCTATGTGTCCCTGTGCAGCTTATTGTATCAGTGGTCATTATGTGGCCCCCGGCTCCCTCCTACGTGTCCCTGTGCAGCTTATTGTATCAGTGGTCATTATGTGGCCCCCAGCTCCCTCCTACGTGTCCCTGTGCAGCTTATTGTATCAGTGGTCATTATGTGGCCCCCAGCTCCCTCCTATGTGTCCTGTGCAGCTTATTGTATCAGTTGTCACTATGTGGCCCCCAGCTCCCTCCTACGTGTCCCTGTGCAGCTTATTGTATTAGTGGTCATTATGTGGCCCCCAGCTCCCTCCTATGTGTCCTGTGCAGCCTATTGTATCAGTGGTCGTTATGTGGCCCCCGGCTCCCTCCTACATGTCCCTGTGCAGCCTATTGTATCAGTGGTCGTTATGTGGCCCCCAGCTCCCTCCTATGTGTCCCTGTGCAGCTTATTGTATCAGTGATCATTATGTTGCTCCCAGCTCCTTCCTATGTGTCCCTGTGCAGCCTATTGTATTAGTGGTCATTATGTGGCCCCCAGCTCCCTCCTACGTGTCCCTGTGCAGCTTATTGTATCAGTGGTCATTATGTGACCCCCAGCTCCCTCCTATGTGACCTGTGCAGCTTATAGTACGAGTGGTCTTTATGTGGCCCCCGGCTCCCTCCTATGTGTCCTGTGCAGGTTATTGTATCAGTGGTCATTATGTGGCCCCCGGCTCCCTCCCCGTGTCCCTGTGCAGCTTATTGTATCAGTGGTCATTATGTGGCCCCCCAGCTCCCTCCTATGTGTCCCTGTGCAGCTTATTGTATTAGGGGTCATTATGTGGCCCCCAGCTCCCTCCTATGTGTCCCTGTGCAGCTTATTGTATCAGTGGTCATTATGTGGCTCCCAGCTCCCTCCTATGAGTCCCTGTGCAGCTTATTGTATCAGTGGTCATTATGTGGCCCCCAGCTCCCTCCTATGTGTCCCTGTGCAGCTTATTGTATCAGTGGTCATTATGTGGCCCCCAGCTCCCTCCTATGTGTCCTGTGCAGCTTATTGTATCAGTGGTCATTATGTGGCCCCCAGCTCCCTCCTATGTGTCCCTGTGCAGCTTATTGTATCAGTGATCATTATGTGGCCCCTGGCTCCCTCCCACGTGTCCTGTGCAGCTTATTGTATCAGTGGTCATTATGTGGCCCCCAGCTCCCTCCTATGTGACCTGTGCAGCTTATAGTACGAGTGGTCATTATGTGGCCCCCAGCTCTCTCCTATGTGTCCTGTGCAGGTTATTGTATCAGTGGTCATTATGTGGCCCCCGGCTCACTCCCCGTGTCCCTGTGCAGCTTATTGTATTAGGGGTCATTATGTGGCCCCCAGCTCCCTCCTATGTGTCCCTATGCAGCTTATTGTAACAGTGATCATTATGTGGCCCCCAACTCCCTCCTATGTGTCCCTGTGCAGCTTATTGTATCAGTGGTCATTATGTGGCCCCCAGCTCCCTCCTATGTGTCCCTGTGCAGCTTATTGTATCAGTGGTCATTATGTGGCCCCCAGCTCCCTCCCACGTGTCCCTGTGCAGCTTATTGTATCAGTGGTCATTATGTGGCCCCCAGCTCCCTCCTATGTGTCCCTGTGCAGCATATTGTATCAGTGGTCATTATGTGGCCCCCAGCTCCCTCCTATGTGTCCTGTGCAGATTATTGTATAAGTGGTGATTATGTGGCCCCCAGCTCCCTCCCACGTGTCCCTGTGCAGCTTATTGTATCAGTGGTCATTATGTGGCCCCCAGCTCCCTCCTATGTGTTCCTGTGCAGCTTATTGTATCAGTGGTCATTATGTGGCCCCCGGCTCCCTCCTACGTGTCCCTGTGCAGCTTATTGTATCAGTGGTCATTATGTGGCCCCCAGCTCCCTCCAACGTGTCCCTGTGCAGCTTATTGTATCAGTGGTCATTATGTGGCCCCCAGCTCCCTCCTATGTGTCCTGTGCAGCTTATTGTATCAGTTGTCATTATGTGGCCCCCAGCTCCCTCCTACGTGTCCCTGTGCAGCTTATTGTATCAGTGATCATTATGTGGTACCCGGCTCCATCCTATGTGTCCCTGTGCTGGTTATTGTATCAGTGGTCATTATGTGACCCCCAGCTCCCTCCTATGTGTCCTGTGCAGCTTATTGTATCAGTGGTCATTATGTGGCCCCCAGCTCCCTCCTATGTGTCCTGTGCAGCTTATTGTATCAGTGGTCATTATGTGACCCCCAGCTCCCTCCTATGTGTCCCTGTGCAGGTTATTGTATCAGTGGTCATTATGTGGCCCCCGGCTCCCTCCTATGTGTCCCTGTGCAGCTTATTGTATCAGTGGTCATTATGTGGCCCCCAGCTCCCTCCTATGTGTCCCTGTGCAGCTTATTGTATCAGTGGTCATTATGTGGCCCCCAGCTCCCTCCTATGTGTCCTGTGCAGCTTATTGTATCAGTGGTCATTATGTGGCCCCCGGCTCCCTCCTATGTGTCCCTGTGCAGCTTATTGTATCAGTGGTCATTATGTGGCCCCCAGCTCCCTCCTATGTGTCCCTGTGCAGCTTATTGTATCAGTGGTCATTATGTGGCCCCCAGCTCCCTCCTATGTGTCCCTGTGCAGCTTATTGTATCAGTGGTCATTATGTGGCTCCCAGCTCCCTCCTATGAGTCCCTGTGCAGCTTATTGTATCAGTGGTCATTATGTGGCCCCCGGCTCCCTCCTATGTGTCCCTGTGCAGCTTATTGTATCAGTGGTCATTATGTGGCTCCCAGCTCCCTCCTATGAGTCCCTGTGCAGCTTATTATATCAGTGGTCATTATGTGGCCCCCAGCTCCCTCCTATGTGTCCTGTGCAGCTTATTGTATCAGTGGTCATTATGTGGCCCCCAGCTCCCTCCTATGTGTCCTGTGCAGCTTATTGTATTAGTGGTCATTATGTGGCTCCCAGCTCCCTCCTATGAGTCCCTGTGCAAATTATTGTATCAGTGGTCCTTATGTGGCCCCCAGCTCCCTCCTACGTGTCCCTGTGCAGGTTATTGTATCAGTGGTCATTACGTGGCCCCCAGCTCCCTCCTATGTGTCCTGTGCAGCTTATTGTATCAGTGGTCATTATGTGGCCCCCAGCTCCCTCCTATGTGTCCCTGTGCAGCTTATTGTATCAGTGATCATTATGTGGCCCCCAGCTCCCTCCTATGTGTCCCTGTGCAGCTTATTGTATCAGTGATCATTATGTGGCCCCCGGCTCCCTCCCACGTGTCCCTGTGCAGCTTATTGTATCAGTGGTCATTATGTGGCCCCCAGCTCCCTCCTATGTGACCTGTGCAGCTTATAGTACGAGTGGTCATTATGTGGCCCCCGGCTCCCTCCTATGTGTCCTGTGCAGGTAATTGTATCAGTGGTCATTATGTGGCCCCCGGCTCCCTCCTATGTGTCCCTGTGCTGCTTATTGTATCAGTGGTCATTATGTGGCCCCCGGCTCCCTCCTATGAGTCCCTGTGCAGCTTATTGTATCAGTGGTCATTATGTGGCCCCCGGCTCCCTCCTACGTGTCCCTGTGCAGCTTATTGTATCAGTGGTCATTATGTGGCCCCCAGCTCCCTCCTATGTGTCCTGTGCAGCTTATTGTATCAGTGGTCATTATGTGGCCCCCAGCTCCCTCCTATGTGTCCTGTGCAGCTTATTGTATCAGTGGTCATTATGTGGCCCCGGCTCCCTCCTACGTGTCCCTGTGCAGCTTATTGTATCAGTGGTCATTATGTGGCCCCCGGCTCCTTCCTACGTGTCCCTGTGCAGCTTATTGTATCAGTGGTCATTATGTGGCCTCCAGCTCCCTCCTATGTGTCCTGTGCAGCTTATTGTATCAGTGGTCATTATGTGGCCCCCAGCTCCCTCCTACGTGTCCCTGTGCAGCTTATTGTATCAGTGGTCATTATGTGACCCCCAGCTCCCTCCTATGTGTCCTGTGCAGCTTATTGTATTAGTGGTCATTATGTGGCCCCCAGCTCCCTCCTATGTGTCCTGTGCAGCCTATTGTATCAGTGGTCGTTATGTGGCCCCCGGCTCCCTCCTACATGTCCCTGTGCAGCCTATTGTATCAGTGGTCGTTATGTGGCCCCCAGCTCCCTCCTATGTGTCCCTGTGCAGCTTATTGTATCAGTGATCATTATGTTGCTCCCAGCTCCTTCCTATGTGTCCCTGTGCAGCCTATTGTATTAGTGGTCATTATGTGGCCCCCAGCTCCCTCCTACGTGTCCCTGTGCAGCTTATTGTATCAGTGGTCATTATGTGGCCCCCAGCTCCCTCCTATGTGACCTGTGCAGCTTATAGTACGAGTGGTCATTATGTGGCCCCCGGCTCCCTCCTATGTGTCCTGTGCAGGTTATTGTATCAGTGGTCATTATGTGGCCCCCGGCTCCCTCCCCGTGTCCCTGTGCAGCTTATTGTATCAGTGGTCATTATGTGGCCCCCAGCTCCCTCCTATGTGTCCCTGTGCAGCTTATTGTATTAGGGGTCATTATGTGGCCCCCAGCTCCCCCCTATGTGTCCCTGTGCAGCTTATTGTATCAGTGGTCATTATGTGGCTCCCAGCTCCCTCCTATGAGTCCCTGTGCAGCTTATTGTATCATTGGTCATTATGTGGCCCCCAGCTCCCTCCTATGTGTCCCTGTGCAGCTTATTGTATCAGTGGTCATTATGTGGCCCCCAGCTCCCTCCTATGTGTCCTGTGCAGCTTATTGTATCAGTGGTCATTATGTGGCCCCCAGCTCCCTCCTATGTGTCCCTGTGCAGCTTATTGTATCAGTGTTCATTATGTGGCCCCTGGCTCCCTCCCACGTGTCCTGTGCAGCTTATTGTATCAGTGGTCATTATGTGGCCCCCAGCTCCCTCCTATGTGACCTGTGCAGCTTATAGTACGAGTGGTCATTATGTGGCCCCCAGCTCTCTCCTATGTGTCCTGTGCAGGTTATTGTATCAGTGGTCATTATGTGGCCCCCGGCTCACTCCCCGTGTCCCTGTGCAGCTTATTGTATTAGGGGTCATTATGTGGCCCCCAGCTCCCTCCTATGTGTCCCTATGCAGCTTATTGTAACAGTGATCATTATGTGGCCCCCAACTCCCTCCTATGTGTCCCTGTGCAGCATATTGTATCAGTGGTCATTATGTGGCCCCCAGCTCCCTCCTATGTGTCCCTGTGCAGCATATTGTATCAGTGGTCATTATGTGGCCCCCAGCTCCCTCCCACGTGTCCCTGTGCAGCTTATTGTATCAGTGGTCATTATGTGGCCCCCAACTCCCTCCTATGTGTCCCTGTGCAGCATATTGTATCAGTGGTCATTATGTGGCCCCCAGCTCCCTCCTATGTGTCCTGTGCAGCTTATTGTATAAGTGGTCATTATGTGGCCCCCAGCTCCCTCCCACGTGTCCCTGTGCAGCTTATTGTATAAGTGGTCATTATGTGGCCCCCGGCTCCCTCCTATGTGTTCCTGTGCAGCTTATTGTATCAGTGGTCATTATGTGGCCCCCGGCTCCCTCCTACGTGTCCCTGTGCAGCTTATTGTATCAGTGGTCATTATGTGGCCCCCAGCTCCCTCCCACGTGTCCCTGTGCAGCTTATTGTATAAGTGGTCATTATGTGGCCCCCAGCTCCCTCCTATGTGTCCTGTGCAGCTTATTGTATCAGTTGTCACTATGTGGCCCCCAGCTCCCTCCTACGTGTCCCTGTGCAGCTTATTGTATTAGTGGTCATTATGTGGCCCCCAGCTCCCTCCTATGTGTCCTGTGCAGCCTATTGTATCAGTGGTCGTTATGTGGCCCCCGGCTCCCTCCTACATGTCCCTGTGCAGCCTATTGTATCAGTGGTCATTATGTGGCCCCCAGCTCCCTCCTATGTGTCCCTGTGCAGCTTATTGTATCAGTGATCATTATGTTGCTCCCAGCTCCTTCCTATGTGTCCCTGTGCAGCTTATTGTATTAGTGGTCATTATGTGGCCCCCAGCTCCCTCCTACGTGTCCCTGTGCAGCTTATTGTATCAGTGGTCATTATGTGACCCCCAGCTCCCTCCTATGTGACCTGTGCAGCTTATAGTACGAGTGGTCTTTATGTGGCCCCCGGCTCCCTCCTATGTGTCCTGTGCAGGTTATTGTATCAGTGGTCATTATGTGGCCCCCGGCTCCCTCCCCGTGTCCCTGTGCAGCTTATTGTATCAGTGGTCATTATGTGGCCCCCAGCTCCCTCCTATGTGTCCCTGTGCAGCTTATTGTATTAGGGGTCATTATGTGGCCCCCAGCTCCCTCCTATGTGTCCCTGTGCAGCTTATTGTATCAGTGGTCATTATGTGGCTCCCAGCTCCCTCCTATGAGTCCCTGTGCAGCTTATTGTATCAGTGGTCATTATGTGGCCCCCAGCTCCCTCCTATGTGTCCCTGTGCAGCTTATTGTATCAGTGGTCATTATGTGGCCCCCAGCTCCCTCCTATGTGTCCTGTGCAGCTTATTGTATCAGTGGTCATTATGTGGCCCCCAGCTCCCTCCTATGTGTCCCTGTGCAGCTTATTGTATCAGTGATCATTATGTGGCCCCCGGCTCCCTCCCACGTGTCCTGTGCAGCTTATTGTATCAGTGGTCATTATGTGGCCCCCAGCTCCCTCCTATGTGACCTGTGCAGCTTATAGTACGAGTGGTCATTATGTGGCCCCCAGCTCTCTCCTATGTGTCCTGTGCAGGTTATTGTATCAGTGGTCATTATGTGGCCCCCGGCTCACTCCCCGTGTCCCTGTGCAGCTTATTGTATTAGGGGTCATTATGTGGCCCCCAGCTCCCTCCTATGTGTCCCTTTGCAGCTTATTGTAACAGTGATCATTATGTGGCCCCCAACTCCCTCCTATGTGTCCCTGTGCAGCATATTGTATCAGTGGTCATTATGTGGCCCCCAGCTCCCTCCTATGTGTCCCTGTGCAGCTTATTGTATCAGTGGTCATTATGTGGCCCCCAGCTCCCTCCCACGTGTCCCTGTGCAGCTTATTGTATCAGTGGTCATTATGTGGCCCCCAACTCCCTCCTATGTGTCCCTGTGCAGCATATTGTATCAGTGGTCATTATGTGGCCCCCAGCTCCCTCCTATGTGTCCTGTGCAGGTTATTGTATAAGTGGTCATTATGTGGCCCCCAGCTCCCTCCCACGTGTCCCTGTGCAGCTTATTGTATAAGTGGTCATTATGTGGCCCCCAGCTCCCTCCTATGTGTCCCTGTGCAGCTTATAGTATCAGTGGTCATTATGTGGCCCCCGGCTCCCTCCTACGTGTCCCTGTGCAGCTTATTGTATCAGTGGTCATTATGTGGCCCCCGGCTCCCTCCCACGTGTCCCTGTGCAGCTTATTGTATAAGTGGTCATTATGTGGCCCCCAGCTCCCTCCTATGTGTCCTGTGCAGCTTATTGTATCAGTTGTCACTATGTGGCCCCCAGCTCCCTCCTACGTGTCCCTGTGCAGCTTATTGTATCAGTGATCATTATGTGGTACCCGGCTCCATCCTATGTGTCCCTGTGCTGGTTATTGTATCAGTGGTCATTATGTGACCCCCAGCTCCCTCCTATGTGTCCTGTGCAGCTTATTGTATCAGTGGTCATTATGTGGCCCCCAGCTCCCTCCTATGTGTCCTGTGCAGCTTATTGTATCAGTGGTCATTATGTGACCCCCAGCTCCCTCCTATGTGTCCCTGTGCAGGTTATTGTATCAGTGGTCATTATGTGGCCCCCGGCTCCCTCCTATGTGTCCCAGTGCAGCTTATTGTATCAGTGGTCATTATGTGGCCCCCAGCTCCCTCCTATGTGTCCCTGTGCAGCTTATTGTATCAGTGGTCATTATGTGGCCCCCAGCTCCCTCCTATGTGTCCTGTGCAGCTTATTGTATCAGTGGTCATTATGTGGCCCCCGGCTCCCTCCTATGTGTCCCAGTGCAGCTTATTGTATCAGTGGTCATTATGTGGCCCCCAGCTCCCTCCTATGTGTCCCTGTGCAGCTTATTGTATCAGTGGTCATTATGTGGCCCCCAGCTCCCTCCTATGTGTCCCTGTGCAGCTTATTGTATCAGTGGTCATTATGTGGCTCCCAGCTCCCTCCTATGAGTCCCTGTGCAGCTTATTGTATCAGTGGTCATTATGTGGCCCCCGGCTCCCTCCTATGTGTCCCTGTGCAGCTTATTGTATCAGTGGTCATTATGTGGCTCCCAGCTCCCTCCTATGAGTCCCTGTGCAGCTTATTATATCAGTGGTCATTATGTGGCCCCCAGCTCCCTCCTATGTGTCCTGTGCAGCTTATTGTATCAGTGGTCATTATGTGACCCCCAGCTCCCTTCTATGTGTCCTGTGCAGCTTATTGTATTAGTGGTCATTATGTGGCTCCCAGCTCCCTCCTATGAGTCCCTGTGCAAATTATTGTATCAGTGGTCCTTATGTGGCCCCCAGCTCCCTCCTACGTGTCCCTGTGCAGGTTATTGTATCAGTGGTCATTACGTGGCCCCCAGCTCCCTCCTATGTGTCCTGTGCATCTTATTGTATCAGTGGTCATTATGTGGCCCCCAGCTCCCTCCTATGTGTCCCTGTGCAGCTTATTGTATCAGTGATCATTATGTGGCCCCCAGCTCCCTCCTATGTGTCCCTGTGCAGCTTATTGTATCAGTGGTCATTATGTGGCCCCCGGCTCCCTCCCACGTGTCCCTGTGCAGCTTATTGTATCAGTGGTCATTATGTGGCCCCCAGCTCCCTCCTATGTGACCTGTGCAGCTTATAGTACGAGTGGTCATTATGTGGCCCCCGGCTCCCTCCTATGTGTCCTGTGCAGGTAATTGTATCAGTGGTCATTATGTGGCCCCCGGCTCCCTCCTATGTGTCCCTGTGCTGCTTATTGTATCAGTGGTCATTATGTGGCCCCCGGCTCCCTCCTATGAGTCCCTGTGCAGCTTATTGTATCAGTGGTCATTATGTGGCCCCCAGCTCCCTCCTATGTGTCCCTGTGCAGCTTATTGTATCAGTGGTCATTATGTGGCTCCCAGCTCCCTCCTATGAGTCCCTGTGCAGCTTATTGTATCAGTGGTCATTATGTGGCCCCCAGCTCCCTCCTATGTGTCCCTGTGCAGCTTATTGTATCAGTGATCATTATGTGGCCCCCAGCTCCCTCCTACGTGTCCATGTGCAGGTTATTGTATCAGTGGTCATTATGTGGCCCCCAGCTCCCTCCTATGTGTCCCTGTGCAGCTTATTGTATCAGTGATCATTATGTGGCCCCCAGCTCCCTCCTATGTGTCCCTGTGCAGCTTATTGTATCAGTGATCATTATGTGGCCCCCGGCTCCCTCCCACGTGTCCCTGTGCAGCTTATTGTATCAGTGGTCATTATGTGGCCCCCAGCTCCCTCCTATGTGACCTGTGCAGCTTATAGTACGAGTGGTCATTATGTGGCCCCCGGCTCCCTCCTATGTGTCCTGTGCAGGTAATTGTATCAGTGGTCATTATGTGGCCCCCGGCTCCCTCCTATGTGTCCCTGTGCTGCTTATTGTATCAGTGGTCATTATGTGGCCCCCAGCTCCCTCCTATGTGTCCCTGTGCAGCTTATTGTATCAGTGGTCATTATGTGGCTCCCAGCTCCCTCCTATGAGTCCCTGTGCAGCTTATTGTATCAGTGGTCATTATGTGGCCCCCAGCTCCCTCCTATGTGTCCCTGTGCAGCTTATTGTATCAGTGATCATTATGTGGCCCCCAGCTCCCTCCTACGTGTCCCTGTGCAGCTTATTGTATCAGTGATCATTATGTGGCCCCCGGCTCCCTCCCACGTGTCCCTGTGCAGCTTATTGTATCAGTGGTCATTATGTGGCCCCCAGCTCCCTCCTATGTGACCTGTGCAGCTTATAGTACGAGTGGTCATTATGTGACCCCCAGCTCCCTCCTATGTGTCCTGTGCAGGTTATTGTATCAGTGGTCATTATGTGGCCCCCAGCTCCCTCCTATGTGTCCTGTGCAGGTTATTGTATCAGTGGTCCTTATGTGGCCCCAGCTCCCTCCTATGTGTCCCTGTGCAGCTTATTGTATCAGTGGTCATTATGTGGCCCCCAGGTCCCTCCTATGTGTCCCTGTGCAGGTTATTGTATCAGTGGTCATTATGTGGCCCCCAGCTCCCTCCTATGTGTCCCTGTGCAGGTTATTGTATCAGTGGTCATTATGTGGCCCCCAGCTCCCTCCCATGTGTCCTGTGCAGCTTATTGTATCAGTGGTCATTATGTGGCCCCCAGCTCCCTCCTATGTGTCCCTGTGCTGCTTATTGTATCAGTGGTCATTATGTGGCCCTCGGCTCCCTCCTATGTGTCCCTGTGCTGCTATTGTATCAGTGGTCATTATGTGGCCCCCAGCTCCCTCCTATGTGTCCTGTGCAGATTATTGTATCAGTGATCATTATGTGGCCCCCAGCTCCCTCCTATGTGTCCCTGGGCAGCTTATTGTATCAGTGGTCATTATGTGGCCCCCGGCTCCCTCCTATGTGTCCCTGTGCAGCTTATAGTATCAGTGGTCATTATGTGGCCCCCGGCTCCCTCCTATGTGTCCCTGTGCTGCTTATAGTATCAGTGGTCATTATGTGGCCCCCGGCTCCCTCCTATGTGTCCTGTGCAGCTTATTGTATCAGTGTTCATTATGTGGCCCCCGGCTCCCTCCTATGTGTCCCTGTGCAGCTTATTGTATCAGTGGTCATTATGTGGCCCCCAGCTCCCTCCTACGTGTCCCTGTGCAGCTTATTGTATCAGTGGTCATTATGTGGCCCCCGGCTCCCTCCTATGTGTCCTGTGCAGCTTATTGTATCAGTGTTCATTATGTGGCCCCCGGCTCCCTCCTGTGTGTCCTTGTGCAGCTTATTGTATCAGTGGTCATTATGTGGCCCCCAGCTCCCTCCTACGTGTCCCTGTGTAGCTTATTGTATCAGTGGTCATTATGTGACCCCCAGCTCCCTCCTACGTGTCCCTGTGCAGGTTATTGTATCAGTGGTCATTACGTGGCCCCCAGCTCCCTCCTATGTGTCCCTGTGCAGGTTATTGTATCAGTGGTCATTATGTGGCCCCTGGCTCCCTCCTATGTGTCCTGTTCAGCTTATTGTATCAGTGGTCATTATGTGGCCCCCAGCTCCCTCCTATGTGTCCCTGTGCAGGTTATTGTATCAGTGGTCATTATGTGGCCCCCAGCTCCCTCCTACGTGTCCCTGTGCAGGTTATTGTATCAGTGGTCATTATGTGGCCCCCAGCTCCCTCCTATGTGTCCCTGTGCAGGTTATTGTATTATTGGTCATTACGTGGCCCCCAGCTCCCTCCTATGTGTCCCTGTGCAGGTTATTGTATCAGTGGTCATTACGTGGCCCCCAGCTCCCTCCCATGTGTCCTGTGCAGGTTATTGTATCAGTGGTCATTATGTGGCCCCCAGCTCCCTCCTATGTGTCCCTGGGCAGGTTTATATTATTAGTGGTCATTATGTGGCCCCCGGCTCCCTCCTATGTGTCCCTTTGCAGCTTATTGTATCAGTGGTCATTATGTGACCCCCAGCTCCCTCCTATGTGTCCTGTGCAGGTTATTGTATCAGTGGTCATTATGTGGCCCTCGGCTCCCTCCTATGTGTCCCTGTGCTGCTATTGTATCAGTGGTCATTATGTGGCCCCCAGCTCCCTCCTATGTGTCCTGTGCATATTATTGTATCAGTGATCATTATGTGGCCCCCAGCTCCCTCCTATGTGTCCCTGGGCAGCTTATTGTATCAGTGGTCATTATGTGGCCCCCGGCTCCCTCCTATGTGTCCCTGTGCAGCTTATAGTATCAGTGGTCATTATGTGGCCCCCGGCTCCCTCCTATGTGTCCCTGTGCTGCTTATAGTATCAGTGGTCATTATGTGGCCCCCGGCTCCCTCCTATGTGTCCTGTGCAGCTTATTGTATCAGTGTTCATTATGTGGCCCCCGGCTCCCTCCTATGTGTCCTTGTGCAGCTTATTGTATCAGTGGTCATTATGTGGCCCCCAGCTCCCTCCTATGTGTCCCTATGCAGCTTATTGTAACAGTGATCATTATGTGGCCCCCAACTCCCTCCTATGTGTCCCTGTGCAGCATATTGTATCAGTGGTCATTATGTGGCCCCCAGCTCCCTCCTATGTGTCCCTCTGCAGCTTATTGTATCAGTGGTCATTATGTGGCCCCCAGCTCCCTCCTATGTGTCCCTGTGCAGCATATTGTATCAGTGGTCATTATGTGGCCCCCGGCTCCCTCCTATGTGTCTCTGTGCAGCTTATTGTATCAGTGGTCATTATGTGACCCCCAGCTCCCTCCTATGTGTCCCTATGCAGCTTATTGTAACAGTGATCATTATGTGGCCCCCAGCTCCCTCCTATGTGTCCTGTGCAGCTTATTGTATCAGTGGTCATTATGTGGCCCCCAGCTCCCTCCTATGTGTCCTGTGCAGGTTATAGTATCAGTGGTCATTATGTGGCCCCCAGCTCCCTCCCATGTGTCCTGTGCAGCTTATTGTATCAGTGGTCATTATGTGGCCCCCAGCTCCCTACTATGTGTCCCTGTGCTGCTTATTGTATCAGTGGTCATTATGTGGCCCTCGGCTCCCTCCTATGTGTCCCTGTGCTGCTATTGTATCAGTGGTCATTATGTGGCCCCCAGCTCCCTCCTATGTGTCCTGTGCAGATTATTGTATCAGTGATCATTATGTGGCCCCCAGCTCCCTCCTATGTGTCCCTGGGCAGCTTATTGTATCAGTGGTCATTATGTGGCCCCCGGCTCCCTCCTATGTGTCCCTGTGCAGCTTATAGTATCAGTGGTCATTATGTGGCCCCCGGCTCCCTCCTATGTGTCCCTGTGCTGCTTATAGTATCAGTGGTCATTATGTGGCCCCCGGCTCCCTCCTATGTGTCCTGTGCAGCTTATTGTATCAGTGTTCATTATGTGGCCCCCGGCTCCCTCCTATGTGTCCTTGTGCAGCTTATTGTATCAGTGGTCATTATGTGGCCCCCAGCTCCCTCCTATGTGTCCCTA
Source organism: Discoglossus pictus (assembly GCA_027410445.1). NCBI lineage: Eukaryota > Metazoa > Chordata > Amphibia > Anura > Alytidae > Discoglossus > Discoglossus pictus. The sequence continues at coordinate 36,242 of JAPZIH010000989.1, forward strand.
TGCAGCTTATTGTAACAGTGATCATTATGTGGCCCCCAACTCCCTCCTATGTGTCCCTGTGCAGCATATTGTATCAGTGGTCATTATGTGGCCCCCAGCTCCCTCCTATGTGTCCCTGTGCAGCTTATTGTATCAGTGGTCATTATGTGGCCCCCAGCTCCCTCCTATGTGTCCCTGTGCAGCATATTGTATCAGTGGTCATTATGTGGCCCCCGGCTCCCTCCTATGTGTCCCTGTGCAGCTTATTGTATCAGTGGTCATTATGTGGCCCCCAGCTCCCTCCTATGTGTCCTGTGCAGCTTATTGTATCAGTGGTCATTATGTGGCCCCCAGCTCCCTCCTATGTGTCCTGTGCAGGTTATTGTATCAGTGGTCATTATGTGGCCCCCAGCTCCCTCCTATGTGTCCCTGTGCAGCTTATTGTATCAGTGGTCATTATGTGGCCCCCAGCTCCCTCCTATGTGTCCCTGTGCAGCATATTGTATCAGTGGTCATTATGTGGCCCCCAGCTCCCTCCTACGTGTCCCTGTGCAGCTTATTGTATCAGTGATCATTATGTGGCCCCCGGCTCCCTCCCACGTGTCCCTGTGCAGCTTATTGTATAAGTGGTCATTATGTGGCCCCCAGCTCCCTCCTATGTGTCCCTGTGCTGGTTATTGTATCAGTGGTCATTGTGTGGCCCCCAGCTCCCTCCTATGTGTACTGTGCAGGTTGTTGTATAAGTGGTCATTATGTGGCCCCCAGCTCCCTCCTATGTGTCCCTGTGCTGGTTATTGTATCAGTGGTCATTGTGTGGCCCCCAGCTCCCTCCTATGTGTACTGTGCAGCTTATTGTATCAGTGGTTATTATGTGGCCCCCAGCTCCCTCCTATGTGTCCCTGTGTAGCTTATTGTATCAGTGGTCATTATGTGGCCCCCAGCTCCCTCCTACGTGTGCCTGTGCAGGTTATTGTATCAGTGGTCATTACGTGGCCCCCAGCTCCCTCCTATGTGTCCCTGTGCAGGTTATTGTATCAGTGGTCATTATGTGGCCCCCGGCTCCCTCCTATGTGTCCCTATGCAGCTTATAGTATCAGTGGTCATTATGTGACCCCCAGCTCCCTCCTATGTGTCCCTGTGAAGGTTATTGTATCAGTGGTCATTATGTGGCCCCCAGCTTCCTCCTATGTGTCCCTGTGCAGCTTATTGTATCAGTGATCATTATGTGGCCCCCAGTTCCCTCCCATGTGTCCTGTGCAGCTTGATGTATCAGTGGTCATTATGTGGCCCCCGGCTCCCTCCTATGTGTCCCTGTGCTGCTTATTGTATCAGTGATCATTATGTGGCCCCGGCTCCCTCCTATGTGTCCCTGTGCTGCTTATTGTATCAGTGGTCATTATGTGCCCCCCGGCTCCCTCCTATGTGTCCTGTGCAGGTTATTGTATCAGTGATCATTATGTGGCCCCTGGCTCCCTCCTATGTGTCCCTGTGCAGCTTATTGTATCAGTGGTCATTATGTGGCCCCCAGCTCCCTCCTATGTGTCCCTGGGCAGCTTATTGTATCAGTGGTCATTATGTGGCCCCCGGCTCCCTCCTATGTGTCCCTGTGCAGCTTATAGTATCAGTGGTCATTATGTGGCCCCCGGCTCCCTCCTATGTGTCCCTGTGCTGCTTATAGTATCAGTGGTCATTATGTGGCCCCTGGCTCCCTCCTATGTTTCCCTGTGCAGGTTATTGTATCAGTGGTCATTATGTGGTCCCCAGCTCTTTCCTATGTGTCCCTGTGCAGCTTATTGTATCAGTGGTCATTATGTGGCCCCCAGCTCCCTCCTATGTGTCCTGTGCAGCCTATTGTATCAGTGGTCATTATGTGGCCCCCAGCTCCCTCCTACGTGTCCCTGTGCAGCTTATTGTATCAGTGGTCATTATGTGGCCCCCGGCTCCCTCCTATGTGTCCCTGTGCAGGTTATTGTATTAGTGGTCATTATGTGACCCCCAGCTCCCTCCTATGTGTCCTGTGCAGCTTATTGTATCAGTGGTCATTATGTGGCCCCCAGCTCCCTCCTATGTGTCCCTGTGCAGGTTATTGTATCAGTGGTCATTATGTGGCCCCCGGCTCCCTCCTATGTGTCCCTGTGCAGGTTATTGTATTAGTGGTCATTATGTGACCCCCAGCTCCCTCCTATGTGTCCTGTGCAGCTTATTGTATCAGTGGTCATTATGTGGCCCCCGGCTCCCTCCTATGTGTCCCTGTGCAGCTTATTGTATCAGTGGTCATTATGTGGCCCCCGGCTCCCTCCTATGTGTTCCTGTGCAGCTTATTGTATCAGTGCTCATTATGTGGCCCCCGGCTCCCTCCTATGTGTCCTTGTGCAGCTTATTGTATCAGTGGTCATTATGTGACCCCCAGCTCCCTCCTATGTGTCCCTGTGCAGGTTATTGTATTAGTGGTCATTATGTGGCCCCCAGCTCCCTCCTACGTGTCCCTGTGCAGCTTATTGTATCAGTGGTCATTATGTGGCCCCCGGCTCCCTCCTATGTGTCCCTGTGCAGGTTATTGTATTAGTGGTCATTATGTGACCCCCAGCTCCCTCCTATGTGTCCTGTGCAGCTTATTGTATCAGTGGTCATTATGTGGCCCCCAGCTCCCTCCTAGGTGTCCCTGTGCAGGTTATTGTATCAGTGGTCATTATGTGGCCCCCGGCTCCCTCCTATGTGTCCCTGTGCAGGTTATTGTATTAGTGGTCATTATGTGGCTCCCAGCTCCCTCCTATGTGTCCCTGTGCAGGTTATTGTATCAGTGGTCATTATGTGACCCCCAGCTCCCTCCTATGTGTCCTGTGCAGCTTATAGTATCAGTGGTCATTATGTGGCCCCAGCTCCCTCCTATGTGTCCCTGTGCAGCTTATTGTATCAGTGGTCATTATGTGGCCCCCAGCTCCCTCCTACGTGTCCCTGTGCAGCTTATTGTATCAGTGGTCATTATGTGACCCCCAGCTCCCTCCTATGTGTCCTGTGCAGCTTATTGTATCAGTGGTCATTATGTGTCCCCAGGCTCCCTCCTATGTGTCCTTGTGCAGCTTATTGTATCAGTGGTCATTATGTGGCCCCCAGCTCCCTCCTATGTGTCCCTGTGCAGCTTATTGTATCAGTGGTCATTATGTGGCCCCCAGCTCCCTCCTATGTGTCCTGTGCAGCTTATTGTATCAGTGGTCAATATGTGGCCCCCGGCTCCCTCCTACGTGTCCCTGTGCAGCTTATTGTATCAGTGGTCATTATGTGGCCCCCGGCTCCCTCCTACGTGTCCCTGTGCAGCTTATTGTATCAGTGGTCATTATGTGGCCCCCAGCTCCCTCCTATGTGTCCTGTGCAGCTTATTGTATCAGTGGTCATTATGTGGCCCCCAGCTCCCTCCTATGTGTCCTGTGCAGCTTATTGTATCAGTGGTCAATATGTGGCCCCGGCTCCCTCCTACGTGTCCCTGTGCAGCTTATTGTATCAGTGGTCATTATGTGGCCCCCGGCTCCTTCCTACGTGTCCCTGTGCAGCTTATTGTATCAGTGGTCATTATGTGGCCTCCAGCTCCCTCCTATGTGTCCTGTGCAGCTTATTGTATCAGTGGTCATTATGTGGCCCCCAGCTCCCTCCTACGTGTCCCTGTGCAGCTTATTGTATCAGTGGTCATTATGTGACCCCCAGCTCCCTCCTATGTGTCCTGTGCAGCTTATTGTATTAGTGGTCATTATGTGGCCCCCAGCTCCCTCCTATGTGTCCTGTGCAGCCTATTGTATCAGTGGTCGTTATGTGGCCCCCGGCTCCCTCCTACATGTCCCTGTGCAGCCTATTGTATCAGTGGTCGTTATGTGGCCCCCAGCTCCCTCCTACGTGTCCCTGTGCAGCTTATTGTATCAGTGATCATTATGTTGCTCCCAGCTCCCTCCTATGTGACCTGTGCAGCTTATAGTACGAGTGGTCATTATGTGGCCCCCGGCTCCCTCCTATGTGTCCTGTGCAGGTTATTGTATCAGTGGTCATTATGTGGCCCCCGGCTCCCTCCCCGTGTCCCTGTGCAGCTTATTGTATCAGTGGTCATTATGTGGCCCCCAGCTCCCTCCTATGTGTCCCTGTGCAGCTTATTGTATTAGGGGTCATTATGTGGCCCCCAGCTCCCTCCTATGTGTCCCTGTGCAGCTTATTGTATCAGTGGTCATTATGTGGCTCCCAGCTCCCTCCTATGAGTCCCTGTGCAGCTTATTGTATCATTGGTCATTATGTGGCCCCCAGCTCCCTCCTATGTGTCCCTGTGCAGCTTATTGTATCAGTGGTCATTATGTGGCCCCCAGCTCCCTCCTATGTGTCCTGTGCAGCTTATTGTATCAGTGGTCATTATGTGGCCCCCAGCTCCCTCCTATGTGTCCCTGTGCAGCTTATTGTATCAGTGATCATTATGTGGCCCCTGGCTCCCTCCCACGTGTCCTGTGCAGCTTATTGTATCAGTGGTCATTATGTGGCCCCCAGCTCCCTCCTATGTGACCTGTGCAGCTTATAGTACGAGTGGTCATTATGTGGCCCCCAGCTCTCTCCTATGTGTCCTGTGCAGGTTATTGTATCAGTGGTCATTATGTGGCCCCCGGCTCACTCCCCGTGTCCCTGTGCAGCTTATTGTATTAGGGGTCATTATGTGGCCCCCAGCTCCCTCCTATGTGTCCCTATGCAGCTTATTGTAACAGTGATCATTATGTGGCCCCCGGCTCCCTCCTATGTGTCCCTGTGCAGCATATTGTATCAGTGGTCATTATGTGGCCCCCAGCTCCCTCCTATGTGTCCCTGTGCAGCATATTGTATCAGTGGTCATTATGTGGCCCCCAGCTCCCTCCCACGTGTCCCTGTGCAGCTTATTGTATCAGTGGTCATTATGTGGCCCCCAACTCCCTCCTATGTGTCCCTGTGCAGCATATTGTATCAGTGGTCATTATGTGGCCCCCAGCTCCCTCCTATGTGTCCTGTGCAGCTTATTGTATAAGTGGTCATTATGTGGCCCCCAGCTCCCTCCCACGTGTCCCTGTGCAGCTTATTGTATAAGTGGTCATTATGTGGCCCCCAGCTCCCTCCTATGTGTTCCTGTGCAGCTTATTGTATCAGTGGTCATTATGTGGCCCCCGGCTCCCTCCTACGTGTCCCTGTGCAGCTTATTGTATCAGTGGTCATTATGTGGCCCCCAGCTCCCTCCTAGGTGTCCCTGTGCAGCTTATTGTATCAGTGGTCATTATGTGGCCCCCAGCTCCCTCCTATGTGTCCTGTGCAGCTTATTGTATCAGTTGTCACTATGTGGCCCCCAGCTCCCTCCTACGTGTCCCTGTGCAGCTTATTGTATTAGTGGTCATTATGTGGCCCCCAGCTCCCTCCTATGTGTCCTGTGCAGCCTATTGTATCAGTGGTCGTTATGTGGCCCCCGGCTCCCTCCTACATGTCCCTGTGCAGCCTATTGTATCAGTGGTCGTTATGTGGCCCCCAGCTCCCTCCTATGTGTCCCTGTGCAGCTTATTGTATCAGTGATCATTATGTTGCTCCCAGCTCCTTCCTATGTGTCCCTGTGCAGCTTATTGTATCAGTTGTCATTATGTGGCCCCCAGCTCCCTCCTACGTGTCCCTGTGCAGCTTATTGTATCAGTGGTCATTATGTGACCCCCAGCTCCCTCCTATGTGACCTGTGCAGCTTATAGTACGAGTGGTCTTTATGTGGCCCCCGGCTCCCTCCTATGTGTCCTGTGCAGGTTATTGTATCAGTGGTCATTATGTGGCCCCCGGCTCCCTCCCCGTGTCCCTGTGCAGCTTATTGTATCAGTGGTCATTATGTGGCCCCCAGCTCCCTCCTATGTGTCCCTGTGCAGCTTATTGTATTAGTGGTCATTATGTGGCCCCCAGCTCCCTCCTATGTGTCCCTGTGCAGCTTATTGTATCAGTGGTCATTATGTGGCTCCCAGCTCCCTCCTATGAGTCCCTGTGCAGCTTATTGTATCATTGGTCATTATGTGGCCCCCAGCTCCCTCCTACGTGTCCCTGTGCTGCTTATTGTATCAGTGGTCATTATGTGGCCCCCAGCTCCCTCCTATGTGTCCTGTGCAGCTTATTGTATCAGTGGTCATTATGTGGCCCCCAGCTCCCTCCTATGTGTCCCTGTGCAGCTTATTGTATCAGTGATCATTATGTGGCCCCTGGCTCCCTCCCACGTGTCCTGTGCAGCTTATTGTATCAGTGGTCATTATGTGGCCCCCAGCTCCCTCCTATGTGACCTGTGCAGCTTATAGTACGAGTGGTCATTATGTGGCCCCCAGCTCCCTCCTATGTGTCCCTGTGCAGGTTATTGTATCAGTGGTCATTATGTGGCCCCCGGCTCACTCCCCGTGTCCCTGTGCAGCTTATTGTATTAGGGGTCATTATGTGGCCCCCAGCTCCCTCCTATGTGTCCCTATGCAGCTTATTGTAACAGTGATCATTATGTGGCCCCCAACTCCCTCCTATGTGTCCCTGTGCAGCATATTGTATCAGTGGTCATTATGTGGCCCCCAGCTCCCTCCTATGTGTCCCTGTGCAGCATATTGTATCAGTGGTCATTATGTGGCCCCCAGCTCCCTCCCACGTGTCCCTGTGCAGCTTATTGTATCAGTGGTCATTATGTGGCCCCCAACTCCCTCCTATGTGTCCCTGTGCAGCATATTGTATCAGTGGTCATTATGTGACCCCCAGCTCCCTCCTATGTGTCCTGTGCAGCTTATTGTATAAGTGGTCATTATGTGGCCCCCAGCTCCCTCCCACGTGTCCCTGTGCAGCTTATTGTATAAGTGGTCATTATGTGGCCCCCAGCTCCCTCCTATGTGTTCCTGTGCAGCTTATTGTATCAGTGGTCATTATGTGGCCCCCGGCTCCCTCCTACGTGTCCCTGTGCAGCTTATTGTATCAGTGTTCATTATGTGGCCCCCGGCTCCCTCCCACGTGTCCCTGTGCAGCTTATTGTATAAGTGGTCATTATGTGGCCCCCAGCTCCCTCCTATGTGTCCTGTGCAGCTTATTGTATCAGTTGTCACTATGTGGCCCCCAGCTCCCTCCTACGTGTCCCTGTGCAGCTTATTGTATCAGTGATCATTATGTGGTACCCGGCTCCATCCTATGTGTCCCTGTGCTGGTTATTGTATCAGTGGTCATTATGTGACCCCCAGCTCCCTCCTATGTGTCCTGTGCAGCTTATTGTATCAGTGGTCATTATGTGGCCCCCAGCTCCCTCCTATGTGTCCTGTGCAGCTTATTGTATCAGTGGTCATTATGTGACCCCCAGCTCCCTCCTATGTGTCCCTGTGCAGGTTATTGTATCAGTGGTCATTATGTGGCCCCCGGCTCCCTCCTATGTGTCCCTGTGCAGCTTATTGTATCAGTGGTCATTATGTGGCCCCCAGCTCCCTCCTATGTGTCCCTGTGCAGCTTATTGTATCAGTGGTCATTATGTGGCCCCCAGCTCCCTCCTATGTGTCCTGTGCAGCTTATTGTATCAGTGGTCATTATGTGGCCCCCGGCTCCCTCCTATGTGTCCCTGTGCAGCTTATTGTATCAGTGGTCATTATGTGGCCCCCAGCTCCCTCCTATGTGTCCCTGTGCAGCTTATTGTATCAGTGGTCATTATGTGGCCCCCAGCTCCCTCCTATGTGTCCCTGTGCAGCTTATTGTATCAGTGGTCATTATGTGGCTCCCAGCTCCCTCCTATGAGTCCCTGTGCAGCTTATTGTATCAGTGGTCATTATGTGGCCCCCGGCTCCCTCCTATGTGTCCCTGTGCAGCTTATTGTATCAGTGGTCATTATGTGGCTCCCAGCTCCCTCCTATGAGTCCCTGTGCAGCTTATTATATCAGTGGTCATTATGTGGCCCCCAACTCCCTCCTATGTGTCCTGTGCAGCTTATTGTATCAGTGGTCATTATGTGACCCCCAGCTCCCTTCTATGTGTCCTGTGCAGCTTATTGTATTAGTGGTCATTATGTGGCTCCCAGCTCCCTCCTATGAGTCCCTGTGCAAATTATTGTATCAGTGGTCCTTATGTGGCCCCCAGCTCCCTCCTACGTGTCCCTGTGCAGGTTATTGTATCAGTGGTCATTACGTGGCCCCCAGCTCCCTCCTATGTGTCCTGTGCATCTTATTGTATCAGTGGTCATTATGTGGCCCCCAGCTCCCTCCTATGTGTCCCTGTGCAGCTTATTGTATCAGTGATCATTATGTGGCCCCCAGCTCCCTCCTATGTGTCCCTGTGCAGCTTATTGTATCAGTGATCATTATGTGGCCCCCGGCTCCCTCCCACGTGTCCCTGTGCAGCTTATTGTATCAGTGGTCATTATGTGGCCCCCAGCTCCCTCCTATGTGACCTGTGCAGCTTATAGTACGAGTGGTCATTATGTGGCCCCCGGCTCCCTCCTATGTGTCCTGTGCAGGTAATTGTATCAGTGGTCATTATGTGGCCCCCGGCTCCCTCCTATGTGTCCCTGTGCTGCTTATTGTATCAGTGGTCATTATGTGGCCCCCGGCTCCCTCCTATGAGTCCCTGTGCAGCTTATTGTATCAGTGGTCATTATGTGGCCCCCAGCTCCCTCCTATGTGTCCCTGTGCAGCTTATTGTATCAGTGGTCATTATGTGGCTCCCAGCTCCCTCCTATGAGTCCCTGTGCAGCTTATTGTATCAGTGGTCATTATGTGGCCCCCAGCTCCCTCCTATGTGTCCCTGTGCAGCTTATTGTATCAGTGATCATTATGTGGCCCCCAGCTCCCTCCTACGTGTCCATGTGCAGGTTATTGTATCAGTGGTCATTACGTGGCCCCCAGCTCCCTCCTATGTGTCCCTGTGCAGCTTATTGTATTAGTGGTCATTATGTGGCTCCCAGCTCCCTCCTATGAGTCCCTGTGCAGCTTATTGTATCAGTGGTCATTATGTGACCCCCAGCTCCCTCCTACGTGTCCCTGTGCAGCTTATTGTATCAGTGGTCATTATGTGGCCCCCAGCTCCCTCCTATGTGTCCCTGGGCAGGTTTATATTATTAGTGGTCATTATGTGGCCCCCGGCTCCCTCCTATGTGTCCCTTTGCAGCTTATTGTATCAGTGGTCATTATGTGACCCCCAGCTCCCTCCTATGTGTCCTGTGCAGGTTATTGTATCAGTGGTCATTATGTGGCCCCCAGCTCCCTCCTATGTGTCCTGTGCAGGTTATTGTATCAGTGGTCCTTATGTGGCCCCAGCTCCCTCCTATGTGTCCCTGTGCAGCTTATTGTATCAGTGGTCATTATGTGGCCCCCAGCTCCCTCCTATGTGTCCCTGTGCAGGTTATTGTATCAGTGGTCATTATGTGGCCCCCAGCTCCCTCCTATGTGTCCCTGTGCAGGTTATTGTATCAGTGGTCATTATGTGGCCCCCAGCTCCCTCCCATGTGTCCTGTGCAGCTTATTGTATCAGTGGTCATTATGTGGCCCCCAGCTCCCTCCTATGTGTCCCTGTGCTGCTTATTGTATCAGTGGTCATTATGTGGCCCTCGGCTCCCTCCTATGTGTCCCTGTGCTGCTATTGTATCAGTGGTCATTATGTGGCCCCCAGCTCCCTCCTATGTGTCCTGTGCAGATTATTGTATCAGTGATCATTATGTGGCCCCCAGCTCCCTCCTATGTGTCCCTGGGCAGCTTATTGTATCAGTGGTCATTATGTGGCCCCCGGCTCCCTCCTATGTGTCCCTGTGCAGCTTATAGTATCAGTGGTCATTATGTGGCCCCCGGCTCCCTCCTATGTGTCCCTGTGCTGCTTATAGTATCAGTGGTCATTATGTGGCCCCCGGCTCCCTCCTATGTGTCCTGTGCAGCTTATTGTATCAGTGTTCATTATGTGGCCCCCGGCTCCCTCCTATGTGTCCCTGTGCAGCTTATTGTATCAGTGGTCATTATGTGGCCCCCAGCTCCCTCCTACGTGTCCCTGTGCAGCTTATTGTATCAGTGGTCATTATGTGGCCCCCGGCTCCCTCCTATGTGTCCTGTGCAGCTTATTGTATCAGTGTTCATTATGTGGCCCCCGGCTCCCTCCTGTGTGTCCTTGTGCAGCTTATTGTATCAGTGGTCATTATGTGGCCCCCAGCTCCCTCCTACGTGTCCCTGTGTAGCTTATTGTATCAGTGGTCATTATGTGACCCCCAGCTCCCTCCTACGTGTCCCTGTGCAGGTTATTGTATCAGTGGTCATTACGTGGCCCCCAGCTCCCTCCTATGTGTCCCTGTGCAGGTTATTGTATCAGTGGTCATTATGTGGCCCCTGGCTCCCTCCTATGTGTCCTGTTCAGCTTATTGTATCAGTGGTCATTATGTGGCCCCCAGCTCCCTCCTATGTGTCCCTGTGCAGGTTATTGTATCAGTGGTCATTATGTGGCCCCCAGCTCCCTCCTACGTGTCCCTGTGCAGGTTATTGTATCAGTGGTCATTATGTGGCCCCCAGCTCCCTCCTATGTGTCCCTGTGCAGGTTATTGTATTATTGGTCATTACGTGGCCCCCAGCTCCCTCCTATGTGTCCCTGTGCAGGTTATTGTATCAGTGGTCATTACGTGGCCCCCAGCTCCCTCCCATGTGTCCTGTGCAGGTTATTGTATCAGTGGTCATTATGTGGCCCCCAGCTCCCTCCTATGTGTCCCTGGGCAGGTTTATATTATTAGTGGTCATTATGTGGCCCCCGGCTCCCTCCTATGTGTCCCTTTGCAGCTTATTGTATCAGTGGTCATTATGTGACCCCCAGCTCCCTCCTATGTGTCCTGTGCAGGTTATTGTATCAGTGGTCATTATGTGGCCCCCAGCTCCCTCCTATGTGTCCTGTGCAGGTTATTGTATCAGTGGTCCTTATGTGGCCCCAGCTCCCTCCTATGTGTCCCTGTGCAGCTTATTGTATCAGTGGTCATTATGTGGCCCCCAGGTCCCTCCTATGTGTCCCTGTGCAGGTTATTGTATCAGTGGTCATTATGTGGCCCCCAGCTCCCTCCTATGTGTCCTGTGCAGGTTATTGTATCAGTGGTCCTTATGTGGCCCCAGCTCCCTCCTATGTGTCCCTGTGCAGCTTATTGTATCAGTGGTCATTATGTGGCCCCCAGGTCCCTCCTATGTGTCCCTGTGCAGGTTATTGTATCAGTGGTCATTATGTGGCCCCCAGCTCCCTCCTATGTGTCCCTGTGCAGGTTATTGTATCAGTGGTCATTATGTGGCCCCCAGCTCCCTCCCATGTGTCCTGTGCAGCTTATTGTATCAGTGGTCATTATGTGGCCCCCAGCTCCCTACTATGTGTCCCTGTGCTGCTTATTGTATCAGTGGTCATTATGTGGCCCTCGGCTCCCTCCTATGTGTCCCTGTGCTGCTATTGTATCAGTGGTCATTATGTGGCCCCCAGCTCCCTCCTATGTGTCCTGTGCATATTATTGTATCAGTGATCATTATGTGGCCCCCAGCTCCCTCCTATGTGTCCCTGGGCAGCTTATTGTATCAGTGGTCATTATGTGGCCCCCGGCTCCCTCCTATGTGTCCCTGTGCAGCTTATAGTATCAGTGGTCATTATGTGGCCCCCGGCTCCCTCCTATGTGTCCCTGTGCAGCTTATTGTATCAGTGGTCATTATGTGGCCCCCGGCTCCCTCCTATGTGTCCTGTGCAGCTTATTGTATCAGTGTTCATTATGTGGCCCCCGGCTCCCTCCTATGTGTCCTTGTGCAGCTTATTGTATCAGTGGTCATTATGTGGCCCCCAGCTCCCTCCTATGTGTCCCTGTGCAGCTTATTGTAACAGTGATCATTATGTGGCCCCCAACTCCCTCCTATGTGTCCCTGTGCAGCATATTGTATCAGTGGTCATTATGTGGCCCCCAGCTCCCTCCTATGTGTCCCTGTGCAGCTTATTGTATCAGTGGTCATTATGTGGCCCCCAGCTCCCTCCTATGTGTCCCTGTGCAGCATATTGTATCAGTGGTCATTATGTGGCCCCCGGCTCCCTCCTATGTGTCTCTGTGCAGCTTATTGTATCAGTGGTCATTATGTGACCCCCAGCTCCCTCCTATGTGTCCCTATGCAGCTTATTGTAACAGTGATCATTATGTGGCCCCGAACTCCCTCCTATGTGTCCTGTGCAGCTTATTGTATCAGTGGTCATTATGTGGCCCCCAGCTCCCTCCTATGTGTCCTGTGCAGGTTATAGTATCAGTGGTCATTATGTGGCCCCCAGCTCCCTCCCATGTGTCCTGTGCAGCTTATTGTATCAGTGGTCATTATGTGGCCCCCAGCTCCCTACTATGTGTCCCTGTGCTGCTTATTGTATCAGTGGTCATTATGTGGCCCTCGGCTCCCTCCTATGTGTCCCTGTGCTGCTATTGTATCAGTGGTCATTATGTGGCCCCCAGCTCCCTCCTATGTGTCCTGTGCAGATTATTGTATCAGTGATCATTATGTGGCCCCCAGCTCCCTCCTATGTGTCCCTGGGCAGCTTATTGTATCAGTGGTCATTATGTGGCCCCCGGCTCCCTCCTATGTGTCCCTGTGCAGCTTATAGTATCAGTGGTCATTATGTGGCCCCCGGCTCCCTCCTATGTGTCCCTGTGCAGCTTATTGTATCAGTGGTCATTATGTGGCCCCCGGCTCCCTCCTATGTGTCCTGTGCAGCTTATTGTATCAGTGTTCATTATGTGGCCCCCGGCTCCCTCCTATGTGTCCTTGTGCAGCTTATTGTATCAGTGGTCATTATGTGGCCCCCAGCTCCCTCCTATGTGTCCCTGTGCAGCTTATTGTAACAGTGATCATTATGTGGCCCCCAACTCCCTCCTATGTGTCCCTGTGCAGCATATTGTATCAGTGGTCATTATGTGGCCCCCAGCTCCCTCCTATGTGTCCCTGTGCAGCTTATTGTATCAGTGGTCATTATGTGGCCCCCAGCTCCCTCCTATGTGTCCCTGTGCAGCATATTGTATCAGTGGTCATTATGTGGCCCCCGGCTCCCTCCTATGTGTCCCTGTGCAGCTTATTGTATCAGTGGTCATTATGTGGCCCCCAGCTCCCTCCTATGTGTCCTGTGCAGCTTATTGTATCAGTGGTCATTATGTGGCCCCCAGCTCCCTCCTATGTGTCCTGTGCAGGTTATTGTATCAGTGGTCATTATGTGGCCCCCAGCTCCCTCCTATGTGTCCCTGTGCAGCTTATTGTATCAGTGGTCATTATGTGGCCCCCAGCTCCCTCCTATGTGTCCCTGTGCAGCATATTGTATCAGTGGTCATTATGTGGCCCCCAGCTCCCTCCTACGTGTCCCTGTGCAGCTTATTGTATCAGTGTTCATTATGTGGCCCCCGGCTCCCTCCCACGTGTCCCTGTGCAGCTTATTGTATAAGTGGTCATTATGTGGCCCCCAGCTCCCTCCTATGTGTCCCTGTGCTGGTTATTGTATCAGTGGTCATTGTGTGGCCCCCAGCTCCCTCCTATGTGTACTGTGCAGCTTATTGTATCAGTGGTCATTATGTGGCCCCCAGCTCCCTCCTATGTGTCCCTGTGCTGGTTATTGTATCAGTGGTCATTGTGTGGCCCCCAGCTCCCTCCTATGTGTACTGTGCAGCTTATTGTATCAGTGATCATTATGTTGCTCCCAGCTCCCTCCTATGTGTCCCTGTGTAGCTTATTGTATCAGTGGTCATTATGTGGCCCCCAGCTCCCTCCTACGTGTGCCTGTGCAGGTTATTGTATCAGTGGTCATTACGTGGCCCCCAGCTCCCTCCTATGTGTCCCTGTGCAGGTTATTGTATCAGTGGTCATTATGTGGCCCCCGGCTCCCTCCTATGTGTCCCTATGCAGCTTATAGTATCAGTGGTCATTATGTGACCCCCAGCTCCCTCCTATGTGTCCCTGTGAAGGTTATTGTATCAGTGGTCATTATGTGGCCCCCAGCTTCCTCCTATGTGTCCCTGTGCAGCTTATTGTATCAGTGATCATTATGTGGCCCCCAGTTCCCTCCCATGTGTCCTGTGCAGCTTATTGTATCAGTGGTCATTATGTGGCCCCCGGCTCCCTCCTATGTGTCCCTGTGCTGCTTATTGTATCAGTGATCATTATGTGGCCCCGGCTCCCTCCTATGTGTCCCTGTGCTGCTTATTGTATCAGTGGTCATTATGTGCCCCCCGGCTCCCTCCTATGTGTCCTGTGCAGGTTATTGTATCAGTGATCATTATGTGGCCCCTGGCTCCCTCCTATGTGTCCCTGTGCAGCTTATTGTATCAGTGGTCATTATGTGGCCCCCAGCTCCCTCCTATGTGTCCCTGGGCAGCTTATTGTATCAGTGGTCATTATGTGGCCCCCGGCTCCCTCCTATGTGTCCCTGTGCAGCTTATAGTATCAGTGGTCATTATGTGGCCCCCGGCTCCCTCCTATGTGTCCCTGTGCTGCTTATAGTATCAGTGGTCATTATGTGGCCCCCGGCTCCCTCCTATGTTTCCCTGTGCAGGTTATTGTATCAGTGGTCATTATGTGGTCCCCAGCTCTTTCCTATGTGTCCCTGTGCAGCTTATTGTATCAGTGGTCATTATGTGGCCCCCAGCTCCCTCCTATGTGTCCTGTGCAGCCTATTGTATCAGTGGTCATTATGTGGCCCCCAGCTCCCTCCTATGTGTCCCTGTGCAGCTTATTGTATCAGTGATCATTATGTGGCCCCCAGCTCCCTCCTATGTGTCCTGTGCAGCCTATTGTATCAGTGGTAATTACGTGGCCCCCAGCTCCCTCCTATGTGTCCCTGTGCAGCTTATAGTATCAGTGGTCATTATGTGGCCCCCAGCTCCCTCCTATGTGTCCCTGTGCAGCTTATTGTATCAGTGGTCATTATGTGGCCCCAGCTCCCTCCTACGTTTCCCTGTGCAGCTTATTGTATCAGTGGTCATTATGTGGCCCCGGCTCCCTCCTATGTGTCCCTGTGCAGCTTATTGTATCAGTGGTCATTATGTGGCCCCAGCTCCCTCCTACGTTTCCCTGTGCAGCTTATTGTATCAGTGGTCATTATGTGGCCCCCGGCTCCCTCCTATGTGTCCTGTGCAGCTTATTGTATCAGTGGTCATTATGTGGCCCCCAGCTCCCTCCTACATGTCCTGTGCAGCTTATTGTATCAGTGGTTATTATGTGGCCCCCGGCTCCCTCCTATGTGTCCCTGTGCAGGTTATTGTATCAGTGGTCATTTCGTGGCCCCCAGCTCCCTCCTATGTGTCCCTGTGAAGGTTATTGTATCAGTGGTCATTATGTGGCCCCCAGCTCCCTCCTATGTGTCCCTGTGCAGCTTATTGTATCAGTGGTCATTATGTGGCCCCAGCTCCCTCCTACGTTTCCCTGTGCAGCTTATTGTATCAGTGGTCATTATGTGGCCCCAGCTCCCTCCTACGTTTCCCTGTGCAGCTTATTGTATCAGTGGTCATTATGTGGCCCCCGGCTCCCTCCTATGTGTCCCTGTGCAGCTTATTGTATCAGTGGTCATTATGTGGCCCCAGCTCCCTCCTACGTTTCCCTGTGCAGCTTATTGTATCAGTGGTCATTATGTGGCCCCCAGCTCCCTCCTACGTTTCCCTGTGCAGCTTATTGTATCAGTGGTCATTATGTGGCCCCCGGCTCCCTCCTATGTGTCCTGTGCAGCTTATTGTATCAGTGGTCATTATGTGACCCCCAACTCCCTCCTATGTGTCCCTGTGCAGCTTATTGTATCAGTGGTGATTATGTGGCCCCCAGCTCCCTCCTATGTGTCCTGTGCAGCTTATTGTATCAGTGGTCATTATGTGGCCCCCAGCTCCCTCCTACATGTCCTGTGCAGCTTATTGTATCAGTGGTCATTATGTGGCCCCCAGCTCCCTCCTATGTGTCCCTGTGCAGCTTATTGTATCAGTGGTCATTATGTGGCCCCCAGCTCCCTCCTATGTGTCCCTGTGCAGCTTATTGTATCAGTGGTCATTATGTGGCTCCCAGCTCCCTCCTATGTGTCCCTGTGCAGGTTATTGTATCAGTGGTCATTATGTGGCCCCCAGCTCCCTCCTATGTGTCCCTGTGCAGCTTATTGTATCAGTGGTCATTATGTGGCCCCCGGCTCCCTCCTATGTGTCCCTGTGCAGCTTATTTTATCAGTGGTCATTATGTGGCCCCCAGCTCCCTCCTATGTGTCCCTGTGCAGCTTATTGTATCAGTGGTCATTATGTGGCCCCCCAGCTCCCTCCTATGTGTCCCTGTGCAGCTTATTGTATCAGTGGTCATTATGTGACCCCCAGCTCCCTCCTATGTGTCCCTGTGCAGCTTATTGTATCAGTGGTCATTATGTGGCCCCCAGCTCCCTCCTACGTGTCCCTGTGCAGGTTATTGTATCAGTGGTCATTATGTGGCCCCCAGCTCCCTCCTATGTGTCCCTGTGCAGGTTATTGTATAAGTGGTCATTATGTGGCCCCCAGCTCCCTCCTATGTGTCCCTGTGCAGCTTATTGTATCAGTGGTCATTATGTGGCCCCCAGCTCCCTCCTACGTGTCCCTGTGCAGCTTATTGTATCAGTGGTCATTACGTGGCCCCCAGCTCCCTCCTATGTGTCCCTGTGCAGGTTATTGTATCAGTGGTCATTTCGTGGCCCCCAGCTCCCTCCTATGTGTCCCTGTGAAGGTTATTGTATCAGTGGTCATTATGTGGCCTCCAGCTCCCTCCTATGTGTCCTGTGCAGCTTATTGTATCAGTGGTCATTATGTGACCCCCAGCTCCCTCCTACGTGTCCCTGTGCAGTTTATTGTATCAGTGGTCATTATGTGGCCCCTGGCTCCCTCCTATGTGTCCTGTGCAGCCTATTGTATCAGTGGTCATTATGTGGCCCCCGGCTCCCTCCTATGTGTCCTGTGCAGCTTATTGTATCAGTGGTCATTATGTGGCCCCCAGCTCCCTCCTATGTGTCCTGTGCAGCTTATTGTATCAGTGGTCATTATGTGGCCCCCAGCTCCCTCCTACGTGTCCCTGTGCAGGTTATTGTATCAGTGGTCATTATGTGGCCCCCAGCTCCCTCCTATGTGTCCTGTGCAGCTTATTGTATCAGTGGTCATTATGTGGCCCCCAGCTCCCTCCTATGTGTCCTGTGCAGCTTATTGTATCAGTGGTCATTATGTGACCCCCAGCTCCCTCCTATGTGTCCTGTGCAGCTTATTGTATCAGTGGTCATTATGTGGCCCCCAGCTCCCTCCTATGTGTCCTGTGCAGCTTATTGTATCAGTGGTCATTATGTGGCCCCCAGCTCCCTCCTATGTGTCCCTGTGCAGCTTATATTATCAGTGGTCATTATGTGACCCCCAGCTACCTCCTATGTGTCCTGTGCAGCTTATTGTATCAGTGGTCATTATGTGGCCCCCAGCTCCCTCCTATGTGTCCTGTGCAGCCTATTGTATTAGTGGTCATTATGTGACCCCCAGCTCCCTCCTATGTGTCCTGTGCAGCTTATTGTATCAGTGGTCATTATGTGGCCCCCAGCTCCCTCCTATGTGTCCTGTGCAGCTTATTGTATCAGTGGTCATTATGTGGCCCCCAGCTCCCTCCTATGTGTCCCTGTGCAGCTTATATTATCAGTGGTCATTATGTGACCCCCAGCTACCTCCTATGTGTCCTGTGCAGCTTATTGTATCAGTGGTCATTATGTGGCCCCCAGCTACCTCCCATGTGTCCTGTGCAGGTTATTGTATCAGTGGTCATTATGTGACCCCCAGCTCCCTCCTATGTGTCCTGTGCAGCTTATTGTATCAGTGGTCATTATGTGACCCCCAGCTCCCTCCTATGTGTCCCTGTGCAGCTTATTGTATCAGTGGTCATTATGTGGCCCCCAGCTCCCTCCTTTGTGTCCTGTGCAGCTTATTGTATCAGTGGTCATTTCGTGGCCCCCAGCTCCCTCCTATGTGTCCCTGTGCAGGTTATTGTATCAGTGGTCATTATGTGGCCTCCAGCTCCCTCCTATGTGTCCTGTGCAGCTTATTGTATCAGTGGTCATTATGTGACCCCCAGCCCCCTCCTACGTGTCCCTGTGCAGTTTATTGTATCAGTGGTCATTATGTGGCCCCTGGCTCCCTCCTATGTGTCCTGTGCAGCCTATTGTATTAGTGGTCATTATGTGGCCCCCGGCTCCCTCCTATGTGTCCTGTGCAGCTTATTGTATCAGTGGTCATTATGTGGCCCCCAGCTCCCTCCTATGTGTCCTGTGCAGCTTATTGTATCAGTGGTCATTATGTGGCCCCCAGCTCCCTCCTACGTGTCCCTGTGCAGGTTATTGTATCAGTGGTCATTATGTGGCCCCCAGCTCCCTCCTATGTGTCCTGTGCAGCTTATTGTATCAGTGGTCATTATGTGGCCCCCAGCTCCCTCCTATGTGTCCTGTGCAGCTTATATTATCAGTGGTCATTATGTGACCCCCAGCTACCTCCTATGTGTCCTGTGCAGCTTATTGTATCAGTGGTCATTATGTGGCCCCCAGCTCCCTCCTATGTGTCCTGTGCAGCCTATTGTATTAGTGGTCATTATGTGACCCCCAGCTCCCTCCTATGTGTCCTGTGCAGCTTATTGTATCAGTGGTCATTATGTGACCCCCAGCTCCCTCCTATGTGTCCTGTGCAGCTTATTGTATCAGTGGTCATTATGTGACCCCCAGCTCCCTCCTATGTGTCCCTGTGCAGCTTATTGTATCAGTGGTCATTATGTGGCCCCCAGCTCCCTCCTATGTGTCCCTGTGCAGCTTATTGTATCAGTGGTCATTATGTGACCCCCAGCTCCCTCCTATGTGTCCTGTGCAGCTTATTGTATCAGTGGTTATTATGTGGCTCCCAGCTCCCTCCTATGTGTCCTGTGCAGCCTATTGTATTAGTGGTCATTATGTGACCCCCAGCTCCCTCCTATGTGTCCTGTGCAGTTATTTTGTATCGGTGGTCATTATGTGGCCCCCAGCTCCCTCCTATGTGTCCTGTGCAGCTTATTGTATCAGTGGTCATTATGTGGCCCCCAGCTCCCTCCTATGTGTCCTGTGCAGCTTATTGTATCAGTGGTCATTATGTGGCCCCCAGCTCCCTCCTTTGTGTCCTGTGCAGCTTATTGTATCAGTGGTCATTACGTGGCCCCCAGCTCCCTCCTATGTGTCCTGTGCAGCTTATTGTATCAGTGGCCATTATGTTCCGTCACTGTCCCTGTCCCCATCATCCTGGTCTCCCCTCCTCCCTGTCTCTCCTCCTCCCTGTCTCTCCTCCTCCCTGTCTCCCCTTTTCCTTGTCTCCCCTCATCTATTGTCCCCCTTCTACCTGGCTCCCCTCCTCCCTGGCTCCCTTCCTCCTTGTCTCCCCTCCTCCATTGTCCCCCTCCTCCCCTCCTCCCTGTCCCCCTCTCCCCCCTGTTCTCCTCTCGCTCTCTCTGTCCCCCCCTCCTCTGGCTCTCCCTCTCTCCTGTACGGTGGGGCAGTTTGTGGATAAATCTATTCTTGGCCACAATGTTCCTGAAGACCATCCCATGTTGATTCTCTCATTCTGAGCAGTAAACATTCTGTCATTGTTTACTAAACTGGCGCCAAACGCTCCAAAAACAGACCGAGACTGTCCTTAGGTTATCCCTCGGGCTGCCAGCAACTCAACACCAATAATTAATACACAAGAAACCCACAAAACTGTCCCAAATAGTGTCTGAAAACGTATCAAATGGACCTAATGGGCAATGAGTTGTCCTGATGATTATACAGTATATAATGTCCGAGCTGCCACCAACACATTCATGATGGTCTCGGTAACATCTCATTGGGCAGCAGCGGATGATAGCCCGGCTCCCCCTCAACCCAGTTTTATGTTATAATACCCAATGGCAAAAATGGTTAAATCCATGAAAAGAGGTTATGAGAGAGGTTGGGTAACGAGAGTATCAGGTAAATGTAATACTCAGAGAGCAAGAAGTGACAAGAGTCACAGAATATGCGGCGTCCCGACATAAGACTCGGATTCCCTTATCTAGCTCAGACTCCATCACTAGTGAGTCAGTTAGTGGACATGGCCCCAATAATATCCCTAAACTTGTGACCTTCTTTCCGGTGGTGAGCAGAAAACCGCAGCTACAAAACGTGACGCAAAGGTAATAAAATTATTCATTAAAAACGCTTGTGCAGAAGTGACCAAATACTAGATAGACAGAATATTAAGCATCACAAGCTTGTATGTGAAATAAGTGCAGTTGTTCGATAATTGGAGCACTCTTTGGCACTGCCTTTTTTGGGGTTTGGGATGTAGACTGACCTCCCCCAGTCTATTGGCCATTTTTGAGTTTTCCAAATGTGTTGGCATAAGGCAAGTGACACTTTCACAGCATCAACCTGTAGGATTTCGAATGGTTCAGTTGGGATTCCATCAACTCCTGCAGCCTTATTATCAGCAAGACATCCTAGGACTTCCCTTTCCAAGATGTCTGGCTCCAGGCCACTAGGCAAATTATTGAGGTCATTACTGTTGTTATGATCCTTCCTGTATAGATCTTCAGTGTAGTCCTACCACCTCTTCTTTATCTGATCTTCTTCGGTTAAGTTCCTACCATGTTTGTCTTTTATCACACCAACTTTGGCATGAAAGATGCCTTTAAGGTTCCCAATTTTCTTGAAGAGATCTCTTGATTTCCACATTCGGTTATCTTCTTCCATCTCTTTGCATCGCTCATTGTAGAACGTCTCCTTGTCTCTTCTTACTATCATCTGGAATTCTGCATTTAGTTGGACAAATCTTTTCCTGTCTCCATGTTCACTTTCCTTCTTTCCTGGGCTAATTTCAAAGCCTCATCAGCCACTTGGACTTACTTTTCTTTCTTTTGGGGATATTCTGTGTTGCCATTTCCTGGATAATGTTGCAGACTTCGGTCCAAAGTTCAGGCATCCTATCTTCCATGTCTAGTTCTATCTTCCATGTCTAGTTCTTCAGGCATTCTATTTTCCATGTCTAGTTCTTCAGGCATCTTATATTCCATGTCTAGTTCTTCAGGCATCCTATCTTCCATGTCTAGTTCTTCAGGCATCCTATCTTCCATGTCTAGTTCTTCAGGCATCCTATCTTCCATGTCTAGTTCTTCAGGCATCCTATCTTTCATGTCTAGTTCTTCAGGCATCCTATCTTCCATGTCTAGTTCTTCAGGCATCCTATCTTCCATGTCTAGTTCTTCAGGCATTCTATCTTCCATGTCTAGTCCTTCAGGCATTCTATCTTCCATGTCTAGTTCTATCTTCCATTTCTAGTTCTATCTTCCATGTCTAGTTTTTCAGGCATTCTATCTTCCATTTCTAGTACCTTAATTCTATTATTTTCTTCCAATACATACTCACAAGGGATATTATTTATTTCATATCTACTTGGTCTGATCTTTTTCCCTCTTTTCTTCAGTTTATTCTGCAGTTTGCAATAAGAAGCTCATGGTCTGAGCCGCAGTCAGCTCCAGGTCTTATTTTTGCTGGCTGTATAGAGCTCCTCCATCTTTGGCTGCAAAGGGTATAGTCAGGCTGATTTCTATGTTGTCCATCTGGTGATGTCCATGTGTAGAGCCATCTTGGAGGCTGTTGGAAGACGGTGTTTGCTACGACCAGATAATTATTCTGACAGACTTCTACTAATCTGTGACCTGCATCTTCTTGTACTCCAAGTTCCCACCATTCCAATCTCCTATAATGATAGTAACATATTTTCTTGGTGTTATATCTATGACGTGTTGAATGTCTTTGTAGAACTGGACAACTTCAGCATCCGTGGTTGGAACCTAGTCTTGGATCATTGAGATGTTAGATAGTTTGCCTTCAATTCAAATTGAGATCATTCTGTAATTTATTGGGTTGTAACCAAGCACGGCTTTGGCCACTCTTTGATTGACTATGATGGCTACTCCATTTCTTCTGCGGGATTCTTGACCACAGTAGAAGATCTGGTGGTTGTCTGATGTGAAATGTCTCATCCAGTCCATTTAAGTTCACCAATTCCCAGGATATCTGTCATCTAATTCTTGACCACATCTAGTTGGCCTTGGGTCATAGTTCCAACGCTCCAGGTTCCTTTTCTGAATTGATCTTTGCGGCGGAGGACTTTCCTTTCCCCTCCAGACACATCCGCAGCTGGGTGTCCTTTCGGCTTTGGCCCAACCACTTCATTAGATCTGGTGCTACTCGTACTCATCCTCTGCTCTTCCTCAGTAATGATGTCGGCACCTTCTGACCAGAGGAGCTCATCTTCCGGCGCCATATTATGTCATGTCTCTGGCTATGCCGGTCCATAACATTTTCTTAGCAAAGATACTGGAGTGGGTTGCCAGATCCTTATTTATAAATCTCAATCCCGTTACATTGGACGCACAGTATTATGGGACATACTGCGCCAGGTCACGGGGTCAATGACATATCATTGACGTCTATACTTTATAAACTGTCATTGGCACAAGACCTCCCTAGAAGTGTCTCAGGGACCCTCAGTGGCGAATAAGTGGTCTCCAAGATGGTGCTGCTCGAAGACGCTCCCCACATCCTGCTGAGATTGTCCACGGCCTTTGCTTTTATCACTTTATATGCCATTATGCTTCACTTCCATTTTCCTTTCTGAGTCGATCCTATCCACAACTTTCGAAGGAGGGGGTGATCTTGTAAACTAATGAACTCCCTAATCAAACCACATTCCCACTATGTGTTTAAAGACTCTTCCCACCTTGGAAGTTGATGAGCAGAAGCCAAAATGGTAGATTCCAGAGCAGTATCTCTGAATGTAACAGGTAATAATTAGCGCCTGTCTTTAACACGTCAAATTCTTCAGAAAATGAATATTATATGTGAGCCTCCAGCAGTGAAGGGGTTACCTCGGCATGGCGGAGGCCGTTTAACGCTGAGCGCCCTAACGATCCGTAATTTATCAGGTTCCACATAATATGACGATGAAGATTAGTCATAAATGTTTAATCTAGTGAATCCGGCCCATTAAACAGCTCCGGCGTGACGCGTAATGGCTGCAATATAATGAGCCAGAGCCGAGCTGATCGCCGCACGCGTTTCACCTTTAAAAATAACTGTGGCAAATCTGTCTGGGTCCTCCAGGAATTAATGTGAGCAGCGAGCGTCCCGCGTCCAAATCTCCTCATTCCCATGAAAGATGGAGGGAGAGGCGCTGCACGCGGAGAGAGAACCAGCGTGAAGGGCGATGAACTTATTAAAGGGCCCATTGAGGCTCCGGCGCCGTGCACTGATGAAGTGGATGAGAAGGTTCCAGGAGTGTCAGAGAGACTCCATAAATCACACCTGGAAGAGAGCGCGCCCGCG
This sequence comes from Discoglossus pictus, assembly GCA_027410445.1. Taxonomy (NCBI): domain Eukaryota; kingdom Metazoa; phylum Chordata; class Amphibia; order Anura; family Alytidae; genus Discoglossus; species Discoglossus pictus. The sequence continues at coordinate 59,576 of JAPZIH010000989.1, forward strand.
CAGCGAGATGAGTGACAGGCGGGCAAGACGTCTCATTACACGCAGGAGTAATATACTCAGGAGTAATATGCCACTGCCTGGTACATGCAATGATGCTCCTGTGCAAGCTGACGTTTTGATTTCTGATGATCAACTTCCTGAGGTGGGAGGATGTATAGAGAGTGTGTTTTGTTTACAAGGACACACCCTTCTGAGAAAGTAGCAAGCAGGATGGTTCAAAAAGGAAAATGGGTCACGGAGCCCCTAGCAATGTATCCACTGCTGGGAGGGGAGGGGGCAGCATGAATCCAGTGCTGGGAGGGCAGGGGGCGGCAGGTATCTAGGGCTGGTAGGGCAGGGGGCGGCATGTATCTAGGGCTGGCAGGGAGGGGGGGCAGCAGGTATCTAGGGCTGGTAGGGCAGGGGCGGCATGTATCTAGGGCTGGGAGGGCAGGAGGCGGCATGTATCTAGGGCTGGGAGGGCAGGGGGCGGCATGTATCTAGGGCTGGTAGGGCAGGGGCGGCAGGTATCTAGGCCTGGGAGGGCAGGGGGCGGCATGTATCTAGGGCTGGGAGGGGGCAGCACGTATCTAATGCTGGGAGGGGTGGGGCCGGCATGTATGCAGTGCTGGGAGGGGAGGGGGCATCATGTATCTAGGGCTGCCAGGGGAGGGAGCGGCATGTATGCAGTGCTGGGAGGGGAGGCGGAGGCATGTATCTAGTGCTGGGAGAGGAGGGGGCGGCATGTATGCAGTGCTGAGAGGGGGCAGCATATATCTAGTGCTGGGAGGGGAGGGGGCGGCATGTATGCAGTGCTGGGAGGGGAGGGGGCAGCATCTATGCAGTACTGAGAGGGGAGGGGGCGGCATGTATGCAGTGCTGGGAGGGGGCAGCATGTATCTAGTGCTGGGAGGGGAGGGGGCAGCATTTATTGAGTGCTGGGAGGGGGCAGAATGTATGCAGTGCTGGCAGGGCAGGGGGCAGCATGTATCTAGTGCTGGGAGGAGAGGCAGCGGCATATATCTAATGCTGGGAGGGGAGGGGACGGCATATATCTAATGCTGGGAGGGGAGGGGACGGCATGTATGCAGTTCTGTATGCAGTGATGGCAGGGGAGGGGGCAACGTGTATCTAGTACTGGGAGGAGACTCAGCGGCATGTATCTAGTAATGGGATAAGAAGGGGGCGGCATTTATTCAGTGCTGGGAGGGGGCAGCATGTATGCAGTGCTGGAAGAGCAGGGGGCAGCATGTATCTAGTGCTGGGAAGGGAGGGGGCGGCAGTTCTAGGACGGGGGTGCAACATGTATGCAGTGCTGGCAGGGGAGGGGGCAAGGAGTATCTAGTACTGGGAGAAGACTCAGCGGCATGTATCTAGAACTGGGGGGCGGCATTTATGCAGTGCTGGGAGGGGGCAGAATGTATGCAGTGTTGGCAGGGGAGGGGGCAGCATGTATCTAGTGCTGGGAGGAGAGGCAGTGGCATGTATCTAGTGCTGGGAGGAGAGGCAGCGACATGTATCTAGTGCTGGGATGGTAGGGGCGGCATGTATGCAGTGCTGGGAGGGGAGGGGGCAGCATGTATGCAGTGCTGGCAGGGGAGGGGGCAGCATGTATCTAGTGCTGGTATGGGAGGGGGGCAGCATGTATGCAGTGCTGGCAGGGGAGGGGGCTGCATGTATCTAGTGCTGGGATGGGAGGGGGCGGCATGTATCTAGTGCTGGGAGGGGAGGGGGCGGCATGTATGCAGTGCTGGGAGGGGGCAGCATGTATCTAGTGCTGGGAGGGGAGAGGGCGGCATGTATGCAGTGCTGGGAGGGGAGAGGGCAGCATCTTTGCAGTACTTGGAGGGGAGGGGGTGGCATGTATCTAGTGCTGGGAGGGGAGGGGGCAGCATGCATGCAGTGCTGGGTGGGGGCAGCATGTATCTAGTGCTGGGAGGGGAGGGGGCGGCATGTACAGTATTGAGTGCTGGGATGGAGCAGCATGTATGCAGTTCTAGGACAGGTGGGCAGCATGTATGCAGTTCTAGGACAGGTGGGCAGCATGTATGCAGTGCTGGCAGGGGAGGGGGCAGCAGGTATCTAGTGCTGGGAGAGGAGGGGGCGGCATGTATGCAGTGCTGGGAGGGGGCAGCATGTATCTAGTGCTGGGAGAGGAGGGGGCGGCATGTATGCAGTGCTGGGAGGGGAGAGGGCAGCATCTTTGCAGTACTTGGAGGGGAGGGGGTGGCATGTATCTAGTGCTGGGAGGGGAGGGGGCAGCATGCATGCAGTTCTAGGACAGGTGGGCAGCATGTATGCAGTGCTGGCAGGGGAGGGGGCAGCAGGTATCTAGTGCTGGGATGGGAGGGTGCGGCATGTATGCAGTGCTGGCAGGGGAGGGGGCAACGTGTATCTAGTACTGGGAGGAGAGGCAGCGGCATGTATCTAGTGCTGGGATGGGAGGGGGCGGCATGTATGCAGTGCTGGGAGAGGGCGGCATGTATGCAGTGCTGGGAGGGGGCAGCATGTATGCAGTGTTGGCAGGGGAGGAGGCGGCATGTATGCAGTGCTGGCAGGGGAGGGGCGGCATGTATGCAGTGCTGGCAGTGGAGGGGCGGCATGTATGCAGTGCTGGGAGGGGGCAGCATGTATCCAGTGCTGGGAGGGGAGGGGGCAGCATGTATCTAGTGCTGGGAGGAGAGGCAGCGGCATGTATCTAGTGCTGGGATGGGAAGGGGCGGCATGTATGCAGTGCTGGCAGGGGAGGGGGCAGCATGTATCTAGTGCTGGCAGGGGAGGGGCAGCATGTATCTAGTGCTGGCAGGGGAGGCGGCAGCATGTATCTTGTGCTGGGAGGGGGCAGCATGTATCTAGTGCTGGCAGGGGAGGGGCATCATGTATGCAGTGCTGGTAGGGGAGGGGGCAGCATTGCTCTGATTATACACAGTGATCAGCTGGTTATACCAACACTGGATGGAACCAAAGTCCAGATCCCATTTGTTTATTATTATTACCATTATTGTTATTACTGTTACTATTGTTACTATTATCCTCTCTCACCTCTGCCCTCCTGGACATTCCTATAATTCAGGACCCTCCTGATAAGTACCACCCTGCAGTAGTACATAGACCCCCCATAGTATCAGCTCCCCTGGCCCCCCATACTCACCTGTGAGACATGATGGGGTCACAGTTACAAAGCCTCCCTAATATGTCCTGTGCCGGGTGTCCCTGTGCCGGGTGTCCCTGTGGTGGGTGTCTTTGTGCTGGGTCTGTTGCTGCTCTCTGTGTTTGTTTGGTTTCCATGGAGTGTGTGTTGGTTTCTCCTCCTCTCCCTCCCTTCCCCTATATGTCCCTCACTTGCCCCTTCTGGCCAGAGCAGGACACTGCAGGACACTGACTCCCAGCACTGGGGTCTGGAGGGCAGCTGTAACATGCACTGGGTACACAGTGCTGTCTGGTGATGCACTGACTACACTGTGCTGTACTTTGTGTGTTACAGGGTGCAGTGCTGCCAGTCCCTGGTGCTTCTTGCTGGGTTACTGTTGGTGTACAGAGGGTGCCGTGCTGCTGTCCCAGTGGTGCAGTGTTAGTGCTCAGGCTGCTGGTTATTGCTGTGCCCATGTGCTGATACCTGGAGTGCTCAGTGTGAATAGTGCAAACTTTTACAATGTTAGTGAGTGTATTGTTAGTGCATGCGCAGTGTTAGTGTTAGAGATGGTATGCAGTGTGTCAGTGTGAGTGTGCAGTATTAGTGTGCAGTGTTAGTGATGATATGCAGCATGTCAGTGTGCAGTATTAGTGTGCAGTGTTAGTGATGGTATGCATAGTGTCAGTGTGAGTGTGCAGTGTTAGTGATGGTATGCATAGTGTCAGTGTGAGTGTGCAGTGTTAGCAATGGTATACAGCATGTCAGTGTGAGTGTGCAGTATTAGTGTGCAGTGTTAGTGATGGTATGCAGTATTAGTGTGCAGTGTTAGTGATGGTAAGCAGCATGTCAGTGTGAGCGTGCAGTATTAGCGTGCAGTGTTAGTGATGGTATGCAGCATGTCAGTGTGCAGTATTAGTGTGCAGTGTTAGTGATGGTATGCAGCATGTCAGTGTGCAGTGTTAGTGATGGTATGCAGCATGTTAGTGTGAGTGTGCAGTATCAGTGATGGTATGCAGAGTGTCAGTGTGAGTGTGCAGTATTAGTGTGCAGTGTTAGTGATGGTATGAGCATGTCAGTGTGCAGTATTAGCGTGCAGTGTTAGTGATGGTATGCAATGTGTCAGTGTTAGTGTGCAGTGTTAGTGATAGTATGCATAGTGTCAGTGTGAGTGTGTAGTGTTAGTGTGCAGTGTTAGTGATGGTATGCAGCATGTCAGTGTGAGTGTACAGTATTAGTGTTCAGTGTTAGTGATCGTATGCAGCATGTCAGTGTGCAGTATTAGTGTGCAGTGTTAGTGATGGTATGCAATGTGTCTGTGTGAGTGTGCAGTATTAGTGTGCAGTGTTAGTGATGGTATGCAGTGTGTCAGTGTGAGTGTGCAGTATTAGTGAGCAGTGTTAGAGATGGTATGCAGCATGTTAGTGTGAGTGTGCAGTATTAGTGTGCAGTGTTAGCGATGGTATGCAGCATGTTAGTGTGAGTGTGCAGTATTAGTGTGCAGTGTTAGTGATGGTATGCAGTGTGTCAGTGTGAGTGTGCAGTGTTAAAGATGGTATGCAGCATGTTAGTGTGAGTGTGCAGTATTAGTGTGCAGTGTTAGTGATGGTATGCAGCATGTCAGTGTGAGTGTGCAGTATTAGTGATGGTATGTAGAGTGTCAGTGTGAGTGTGCAGTATTAGTGTGCAGTGTTAGTGATGGTATGCAGAGTGTCAGTGTGAGTGTGCAGTGTTAGTGATGGTATGCATAGTGTCAGTGTGAGTGTGTAGTGTTAGTGTGCTGTGTTAGTGATGGTATGCAGCATGTCAGTGTGAGTGTACAGTATTAGTGTTCAGTGTTAGTGATCGTATGCAGCATGTCAGTGTGCAGTATTAGTGTGCAGTGTTAGTGATGGTATGCAATGTGTCTGTGTGAGTGTGCAGTATTAGTGTGCAGTGTTAGTGATGGTATGCAGCATGTCAGTGTGAGTGTGCAGTATTAGTGTGCAGTGTTAGTGATGGTATGAGCATGTCAGTGTGCAGTATTAGCGTGCAGTGTTAATGATGGTATGCAATGTGTCAGTGTTAGTGTGCAGTGTTAGTGATGGTATGCAGTGTGTCAGTGTGAGTGTGCAGTATTAGTGAGCAGTGTTAGAGATGGTATGCAGCATGTTAGTGTGAGTGTGCAGTATTAGTGTGCAGTGTTAGTGATGGTATGCAGCATGTTAGTGTGAGTGTGCAGTATTAGTGTGCAGTGTTAGTGATGGTATGCAGTGTGTCAGTGTTAGTGTGCAGTGTTAGAGATGGTATGCAGCATGTTAGTGTGAGTGTGCAGTATTAGTGTGCAGTGTTAGTGATGGTATGCAGCATGTCAGTGTGAGTGTGCAGTATTAGTGTGCAGTGTTAGTGATGGTATGCAGCATGTCAGTGTGAGTGTGCAGTATTAGTGTGCAGTGTTAGTGATGGTATGCAGAGTGTCAGTGTGAGTGTGCAGTGTTAGTGATGGTATGCAGAGTGTCAGTGTGAGTGTGCAGTATTAGTGTGCAGTGTTAGTGATGGTATGCAGAGTGTCAGTGTGAGTGTGCAGTATTAGTGTGCAGTGTTAGTGATGGTATGAGCATGTCAGTGTGCAGTATTAGTGTGCAGTGTTAGTGATGGTATGCAGCATGTTAGTGTGAGTGTGCAGTATTAGCGTGCAGTGTTAGTGATGGTATGCAATGTGTCAGTGTTAGTGTGCAGTGTTAGTGATAGTATGCATAGTGTCAGTGTGAGTGTGTAGTGTTAGTGTGCAGTGTTAGTGATGGTATGCAGCATGTCAGTGTGAGTGTACAGTATTAGTGTTCAGTGTTAGTGATCGTATGCAGCATGTCAGTGTGCAGTATTAGTGTGCAGTGTTAGTGATGGTATGCAATGTGTCTGTGTGAGTGTGCAGTATTAGTGTGCAGTGTTAGTGATGGTATGCAGTGTGTCAGTGTGAGTGTGCAGTGTTAGTGATGGTATGCAATGTGTCTGTGTGAGTGTGCAGTATTAGTGTGCAGTGTTAGTGATGGTATGCAGTGTGTCAGTGTGAGTGTGCAGTATTAGTGAGCAGTGTTAGAGATGGTATGCAGCATGTTAGTGTGAGTGTGCAGTATTAGTGTGCAGTGTTAGTGATGGTATGCAGCATGTTAGTGTGAGTGTGCAGTATTAGTGTGCAGTGTTAGTGATGGTATGCAGTGTGTCAGTGTGAGTGTGCAGTGTTAAAGATGGTATGCAGCATGTTAGTGTGAGTGTGCAGTATTAGTGTGCAGTGTTAGTGATGGTATGCAGCATGTCAGTGTGAGTGTGCAGCATTAGTGTGCAGTGTTAGTGATGGTATGCAGCATGTCAGTGTGAGTGTGTAGTATTAGTGATGGTATGTAGAGTGTCAGTGTGAGTGTGCAGTATTAGTGTGCAGTGTTAGTGATGGTATGCAGAGTGTCAGTGTGAGTGTGCAGTGTTAGTGATGGTATGCATAGTGTCAGTGTGAGTGTGTAGTGTTAGTGTGCAGTGTTAGTGATGGTATGCAGCATGTCAGTGTGAGTGTACAGTATTAGTGTTCAGTGTTAGTGATCGTATGCAGCATGTCAGTGTGCAGTATTAGTGTGCAGTGTTAGTGATGGTATGCAATGTGTCTGTGTGAGTGTGCAGTATTAGTGTGCAGTGTTAGTGATGGTATGCAGTGTGTCAGTGTGAGTGTGCAGTATTAGTGTGCAGTGTTAGTGATGGTATGCAGCATGTCAGTGTGAGTGTGCAGTATTAGTGTGCAGTGTTAGTGATGGTATGAGCATGTCAGTGTGCAGTATTAGCGTGCAGTGTTAATGATGGTATGCAATGTGTCAGTGTTAGTGTGCAGTGTTAGTGATGGTATGCAATGTGTCAGTGTTAGTGTGCAGTGTTAGTGATGGTATGCAGTGTGTCAGTGTGAGTGTGCAGTATTAGTGAGCAGTGTTAAAGATGGTATGCAGCATGTTAGTGTGAGTGTGCAGTATTAGTGTGCAGTGTTAGTGATGGTATGCAGCATGTTAGTGTGAGTGTGCAGTATTAGTGTGCAGTGTTAGTGATGGTATGCAGTGTGTCAGTGTGAGTGTGCAGTGTTAGAGATGGTATGCAGCATGTTAGTGTGAGTGTGCAGTATTAGTGTGCAGTGTTAGTGATGGTATGCAGCATGTCAGTGTGAGTGTGCAGTATTAGTGTGCAGTGTTAGTGATGGTATGCAGCATGTCAGTGTGAGTGTGCAGTATTAGTGTGCAGTGTTAGTGATGGTATGCAGAGTGTCAGTGTGAGTGTGCAGTGTTAGTGATGGTATGCAGAGTGTCAGTGTGAGTGTGCAGTGTTAGTGATGGTATGTAGAGTGTCAGTGTGAGTGTGCAGTATTAGTGTGCAGTGTTAGTGATGGTATGCAGAGTGTCAGTGTGAGTGTGCAATACTGTGCAGTGTTAGTGATGGTATGCAGCATGTCAGTGTGCAGTATTAGTGTGCAGTGTGTTAATGTGTAGTGTGTTAGTGTCAGTGTACAGTGAGCAGTGTTGGTGTTTAGTGTGTCAGTGTGCAGTGCTAGTGTCAGTGTGTTAGTGTCAGTGTTAGTGTGCAGTGTGTAGGTGCCTCCTGTGCAGCCATTTTACGATCAGTTGTTCTCATGACCTAAACATTTTTACCCACATGGCACCTCAGTGATAATACCAGCCCTACTTCTGATTGGCACGTCACTGATAGTACCAGCCCTAATACTAATACACACCTCACTAATAGTACCTGCCCTACTACTGATTGGTACCTCACTAATAGTACCTGACATACTACTGATTGGCACCACAGTGATAGTACCAGCCCTAATCCTGATTGGCACCTCACTGATAATACCAGCCCTACTACTGATTGGCATCTCACTGCTTGTACCAGCCCTACTACTGACTAGCACCTCACTGATTGTACCTGCCCTACTACTGACTGGCACCTCACTGATAGTACCAGCAATATCACTGATTGACCCCTGACTGATAGTACCTACCCTACTACTGATTGGCACGTCACTGATAGTACCAGCCCTAATACTAATACACACCTCACTAATAGTACCTGCCCTACTACTGATTGATACATCATTGATAGTACCAGCCCTACTACTGATTAGCACGTCACTGATATTACCAACGCTAATACTAATTGGCACCTCACTGATAGTAACTGCCTTACTAATGATTGGCACCTCATTGATATTACCAGCCCTTATACTGATTGGCACCACACTGGTAGTACCGCCTACTATGATTGGTACCTCAATGATAGTACCAGCCCTACTACTGATTGGCACCTCACTAATTGTTCCCGCCATACTACTTATTGACACCTCACTGATTGTACTTGCTGTACTACCAATTGGCACCTCACTGATAGTATCTGACCTACTACTGATTGGAACCTCACTGATAGTACGTGACATACTACTGATTGGCACCTCGCTGATAGTACCCTCCCTGATACTGATTGGCATCACAATGATAGTTCCAGCCCTAATCCTGATTGCACCCTTACTGATAGTACCAGCACTATCACTGATTGACACCTCACTGATATTACCAGCCCTACTACTGATTGGTACCTCACTATACGTACCAACCCTACTACTGATTGGCACCTCACTGATAGTTCCAGCCCTACTACTGATTGGCACCTCACTGATAGTACCTTACCTACTACTGATTTGCACATCACTGATAAAACTAGCCCTTCTACTGATTAGCCCTTCACTGATTGTAACTACCCTACTACTGATTGGCACCTCACTGATAGTGCCAGCCCTAATCCTGATTGCCACCTCACTGATAGTACCCACCCTACTACTGATTGGCACCTCACTAATAGTACCTGCCCTACTCCTGATTGGCACCTCACTGATAGTACTCGCCCTAGTACTGATTGGCACCTCACTAAACGTACCATCCCTAATCTTGATTGGCACCTCACTGATAATACCAGCCCTACTACTGATTGGCATCTCACTGATTGTACCAGCCCTACTACTGATTGGCACCTCACTGATAATACCAGCCCTACTACTGATTGGCATCTCACTGATTGTACCAGCCCTACTACTGATTGGCATCTCACTGATTGTACCAGCCCTACTACTGATTGGCACCTCACTGATAGTACCAGCCTTACTGCTGATTGGCACCTCACTGATAGTGCAAGCTTTACTACTGATTGGTACCTCACTAATAGTACCTGCCCTACTACTGATTGACACCTCGCTAATAGTACCTGCCAAACTACTGATTGATACCTCACTTATATTACCAGCCATACTACTGATTCACATGTCACTGATAGTACCAGCCCTACTACTGATTGGCACTTCACTAATAGTTCCCACCCTATTACTTATTTGCACCTCACTGATTGTACTAGCCGTACTACCAATTGGCACCTCACTGATAGTATCTGACCCACTACTGATTGGCACCTCACTGATAGTAACTGACATGCTACTGATTGGCACCTCACTGATAGTACCAGCCCTAATCCTGATTGGCACCTCACTGATAGTATCAGCACTATCACTGATTGACACCTGACTGATAGTACCTACCCTACTACTGATTGGCACCTCACTGATAATACCAGCCCTACTACTGATTGGCATCTCACTGATTGTACCAGCCCTACTACTGATTGGCAGCTCACTGATAGTACCAGCCTTACTGCTGATTGGCACCTCACTGATAGTACCTGCCCTATTACTGATTGGCCCCTCATTGAAAGTACCAGCCCTAATCCTGATTGGCACCTCACTGATAGTACTCGCCCTACTACTAATTTGCACCTCACTAAAAGTAACTGCCCTAATCTTGATTGGCACCTCACTGATACTACCTGCCCTACTACTGATTGGTTTCTCACTGATACTACCCACCCTACTAAAGATTGACACCTCGCAAATAGTACCTGCCAAACTACTGATTTATACCTCACTTACATTACCAGCCCTACTACTGATTCACACGTCACTGATGGTGCAAACCCTAATCCTGATTGGCACCTCACTGATAGTACCCACCCTACTACTGATTGGCGGGTCACTAAAAATATCAGCCCTAATCTTGATTGGTACCTTACTGATAGTACCTGCCCTACTACTGATTGGCCCTTTCATTGATAGTACCAGCCCTGATCCTGATTGGCACCTCACTGATAGTACTCGCCCTACTACTGATTGGCACCTCACTAAAAGTACCAGCCCTAATCTTGATTGGTACCTCACTGTTAGTACTCGCCCTACTACTGATTGGCACCTCACTAAAAGTACCTGCCCTAATCTTGATTGGTACCTCACTGTTAGTACTCGCCCTACTACTGATTGGCGGGTCACTAAAAATATCAGCCCTAATCTTGATTGGTACCTCACTGATAGTACCTGCCCTACTACTGATTGGCACCTCACTGATAGTACCAGCCTTACTGCTGATTGGCACCTCACTGATAATACCAGCCCTACTACTGATTGGCATCTCACTGATTGTACCAGCCCTACTACTGATTGGCACCTCACTGACAGTACCAGCCTTACTGCTGATTGGCACCTCACTGATAATACCAGCCCTACTACTGATTGGCATCTCACTGATTGTACCAGCCCTACTACTGATTGGCACCTCACTGATAGTACCAGCCCTAATCCTGATTGGCACCTCACTGATAGTATCAGCACTATCACTGATTGACACCTGACTGATAGTACCTACCCTACTACTGATTGGCACCTCACTGATAATACCAGCCCTACTACTGATTGGCATCTCACTGATTGTACCAGCCCTACTACTGATTGGCACCTCACTGATAGTACCAGCCTTACTGCTTATTGGCACCTCACTGATAATACCAGCCCTACTACTGATTGGCATCTCACTGATTGTACCAGCCCTACTACTGATTGGCACCTCACCGATAGTACCAGCCTTACTGCTGATTGGCACCTCACTGATAGTGCAAGCTTTAATACTGATTGGCACCTCACTGATATTACCTGCCCTATTACTGATTGGCCCCTCATTGAAAGTACCAGCCCTAATCCTGATTGGCACCTCACTGATAGTACTTGCCCTACTACTAATTTGCACCTCACTAAAAGTACCTGCCCTAATCTTGATTGGTACCTCACTGATACAACCTGACCTACTACTGATTGTTTTCTCACTGATACTACCCACCCTACTAAAGATTGACACCTCGCTAATAGTACCTGCCAAACTACTGATTGATACCTCACTTATATTACCAGCCCTACTACTGATTCACACATCACTGATAGTACCAGCCCTACTACCAATTGGCACCTCACTGATAGTACCTGACATACTACTGATTGGCACCACAGTGATAGTACCAGCCCTAATCCTGATTGGCACCTCACTGATAATACCAGCCCTACTACTGATTGGCATCTCACTGCTTGTACCAGCCCTACTACTGACTAGCACCTCACTGATTGTACCTGCCCTACTACTGACTGGCACCTCACTGATAGTACCAGCAATATCACTGATTGACACCTGACTGATAGTACCTACCCTACTACTGATTGGCACCTCACTGATAATACCAGCCCTACTACTGATTAGCATCTCACTGATTGTACCAGCCCTACTACTGATTGGCACCTCACTGATAGTACCTGCCCTACTACTGACTGGAATCTCACTGATAGTACCTTACCTACTACTGATTGGCACCTCACTGATAGTACCAGCCCTACTTATGATTAGCACCTCACTGATTGTAACTGCCCTACTAATGATTGGCACCTCACTGATAGTACCTGACCTAATACTAATTGGTACCTCACTGATAGTACCCGCCCTACTAATGATTGGCGCCACATTGATAGTACCAGCCATAATCCTGATTGGCACCTCACTGATAGTACTAGCATTATTACTGATTGACACCTCACTTGGATCGGTTTTGGATCAGGTTTGGACCAGGTTTGGATTTGTTTTGGATCAGGTTTGGTTTTGGATCAGGTGTGGATCAGGTTTGGATCAGGTTTGGACCAGGTTTGGACCAGGTTTGGATTTGTTTTGGATCAGGTTTGGTTTGGTTTTGGATCAGGTTTGGATCAGGTTTGGATCGGTTGTGGATCAGGTTAGGATCAGGTTTGGATCGTTGTTGGATGGGGGTTGGATCAGGTTTGGATCAGGTTTTGATCAGATTTGGATCGGGTTTGGATTGGGTTTGGATTTGTTTTGGATTAGGTTTGGATCAGGTTTGTATTGGTTTTGGATCAGGTTTGGAACGGGGTTGGATCAGGTTTGGCTCAGGTTTGGATTGGATTGGATTTGGATTGGGTTTGGATCAGATTTGGTTTAGGTCACAGATAATTTGGAAAATGTATTCCTGTTTAGGGAACGCAGATGGTTTCCCTGTAAATTTATTTTATTTTAGAGCCCCTGATAAAAAAAATGCACCTCTAAATTAACTAAATATGTAAATGACTCCCTGAGAATGGGGTTTGAACCCAGAAGCTCCTCCCCTCTAAATGGTTATCAACTTCCTGGTAGTCTAATAATAATAATAATGATACCAATGACCCCCACACGCACACACCATTATTTCTGTAAAGCGTCCCGAGGATCTCTCTGATAATACCGGTGACCTTCCCAATACAGACGCCGCGCCAGCCCATCATCCTCCGTATCCAAATACTAAAGGACATTTTAGACATGTTAAATGGTTTCATTGGAGCCGTCTGAAGCTGCACATACCCCCCCGCCGGTTTATTTAGCGCCATGGTCCCACAATGCTCACAATACTCACAATACTCGGTGTAATATAACACACGCACCAGGACATTCCCTTCATTTTTCTTTAAGGGAGTCCATTAACAACATTAAATTGAATAAATATGTTTTAATTGAGCAATAATCTGGTTCCTTATCCTGTTCCTTATCCTGTTACTGCCCCACAATTTGTCATGAAGATTAATCTTCCTTATTAGGTCATACAATCAATTTCATATCTTAAAGACATTCTGGTCTCATTAGTGGCTCTTACTGCGGTAATTTGGCTGGAATGTGATTATTTCATACATTTGTTTTTCATTTCTTTATTATCAGTGAGGGGGGAGAAGGGGGCAGGGGAGGGGGCAGGGGTGAGTAGGGGGGCAGGGGGGCTTTCATTTAACTGCGTGACAATTGTGATTAATCTTAAAGTAACAGAAAATGAGCAACGTCTTCCCTCAGGACTTGATCTTATTGATTTATCACATTGTGCCCTCTGCAAATACCAGGGATTCCCCAGCCCTCTAATACACACAGATGGGTACAGCCTGGCACAGCGTGGCATCTCAGCTTAGGGTTTGCCTTATGTGGGGGTATCTCAGGGGAGTGGGCACTTTTACATTCTGTGTTGGATCGCTCCCTTGTTATGGGCAAGAGGCTTGTGTACTTCAATGAAGCTGTGAGCTATACATGTAGGGTCACCCAAGATGGGCAGGTCAGACAAATCAAGGTCCACTGGAGAAGGAACTGGCACCTACTCCAGTACGTTTTCTAAAATAACTTTATGGATAAGCACAACCAGAGACAATGATTAGGCACCGGAAGATGAGCCCCTCAAGTCAGAAGGTGCCCAACACATTACTGAGGAAGAGCAGAGGATGAGTATGAGTAGCACCAGATCTAATGAAGTGGTTGGGCCAAAGCCGCATGGACACCCAGCTGAGGATGTGTCTGGAGGGGAAGGAAAGTCCGCTGCTGCAAAGATCAACTCAGAAAAGGAAGGTGCAACGTTAGAACCATGAACCAAGGCAACTAGATGTGGTCAAGCATGAGATGACAAGGTCACACATAGATATCCTGGGAATTGGTGGACTTAAATGGACTGGAATGGGAACATTTCACATCAGACAACCACCAGATCTTCTACTGTGGTCAAGAGTCCCGCAGAAGAAATGGAGTAGCCATCCTAGTCAATAAAAGAGTGTCCAATTTTAAATCAAGACAAGCCATTTAAAGGTATATCTAAGTGTCCTGCATTATGGAGCATCTGTTACAGGAGAATCAGTAGTGTATGCAAAAAATGTTAGCATGAAAAAATAACAAAATAAACTTTTACAAACTCACCCTAATATTGATAAATCTTTTCCGTTTGCAAGCTGTTAGTTGACAGCCCTGAAAATCCCTGCTAAGATTAGCATAAAATTCATAATTAATTTTATCCAATCAGGAGACAGCAGAGGTTAGCTGATACAATTGTATCATGCTCTGGGCTTCCTGTGTTGCATAGCTGCCTGGCATATGTAGTCTGCATGAAGAACTAAACATGGCAGATAGAATGCCTGAAGAACTAAACATAGAAGATAGAATTCCTAAAGAACTAAACATGGAAGATAGAATGCCTGAAGAAACAAACGGATGATAGAATGCCTGAAGAACTAAACATGGAAGATAGAATGCCTTAAGAGCTAAACATGGCAGATAGAATGCCTGAAGAAACAAACGGATGATAGAATGCCTTGAGAACTAAACATGGCAGATGGAATGCCTGAAGAACTAAAAATGGAAGATAGAATTCCTAAAGAACTAAAAATGGAAGGCAGAATGCCTGAAGAACTAAACATGGCAGGTAGAATGCCTGAAGAACTAAACATGGCAGATAGAATTCCTAAATGACTAAACATGGAAGAGAGGATGCCTTAAGAACTAAACATGGAAGATAGAATTCCTAAATGACTAAACATGGAAGAGAGGATGCCTTAAGAACTAAACATGGAAGATAGAATTCCTAAATGACTAAACATGGAAGAGAGGATGCCTTAAGAACTAAACATGGAAGATAGAATTCCTAAATTACGAAACATGGAAGATAGGATGCCTTAAGAACTAAACATGGAAGATAGAATTCCTAAATGACTAAACATGGAAGATAGGATGCCTTAAGAACTAAACATGGAAGATAGAATTCCTAAATGACTAAACATGGAAGATAGGATGCCTTAAGAACTAAACATGGAAGATAGAATTCCTAAAGAACTAAACATGGAATATAGGATGCCTTAAGAACTAAACATGGAAGATAGAATTCCTAAAGAACTAAACATGGAAGATAGGATGCCTTAAGAACTAAACATGGAAGATAGAATTCCTAAATGACTAAACATGGAAGATAGAATGCCTGAAGAAATAAACGGATGATAGAATTCCTAATAAACTAAACATGGAAGATAGAATTCCTAATAAACTAAACATGGAAGATAGAATGCCTTAAGAACTAAACATGGCAGACAAAATGCCTGAAGAATGAAACATGGAAGATAGAATGTCTTAAGAACTAAACATACAAGATACAATTCCTACAGAACTAAACATGACAGACAGAATGCCTGAAGAACTAAACATGCAAGATAGAATGCCTTATGAACTAAACATGTCAGATAGAATGCCTGAAGAACTAAACACGGAAGATAGAATTCCTAAATACCAAAACATGGAAGACAGAATTCCTTAATAACTAAACATGGAAGATAGAATTCCTAAATAACTAAATATGGCAGATAGAATGCCTGAAGAACAAAACATGGAGGATAGAATTCCTAAATAACTAAATATGGCAGATAGAATGCCTGAAGAACTAAACATGGAAGATAGAATTCCTAAATAACTAAATATGGCAGATAGAATGCCTGAAGAACTAAACATGGAAGATAGAATTCCTAAATAACTAAATATGGCAGATAGAATGCCTTAATAACTAAACATGGCAGATAGAATGCCTGAAGAACTAAACATGGAAGATAAAATTCATAAAGAACTAAACAGGGAAGATAGAATGCCTGAAGAACTAGACATGGAAGATAAAATGCCTAAAGAACTTTGGACCAAAGTTTGCAACAATATCCAGGAAACAGCAACAAAGAATATCCCCAAAAGAAAGAAATCTAAAAAGTCAAACTGGCTGAGGAGGCTTTGAAAGTAGACCAGGAAAGAAGGAACGCAAAAGGTAGTGGAGATAAGAAAAGATTTGTCCAACTGAATGCAGAATTCCAGACGATAATAAGAAGAGACAAGGAGACATTCTACAATGAGCGATGCAAAGAGATGGAAGATAACAGAACATAAAAGTCAAGAGATCTCTTCAAGAAAATTGGGAACCTAAAAGGCACCTTTTATGCCAAAGTGGGTGTGATAAAAAGCAAAAATGGTAGGGACTTAGAAGAAGATCAGATAAAGAAGAGGTGGCAGGAATACACTGAAGATCTATACAGGAAGGATCTTAACAGCAGCGATGACCTCAATAGTTTGTCCAATGAGCTGGAGCCCGACATCTTGGAGAGTGAAGTGAGATGGGCCCTACAATGTCTTGCTGATAAATAAGGCTGCTGGAGTTGATGAAATCCCACTGGATAATAGAGAAAGCAGGAGAGTTCCAGAAACACATTTACTTCTTCTTCATAGACTATTCTAAAGCCTCGGACTGTGTGGATCACAACAAAATGTTGCAAGTTCTTAAAGAGATGGGAGTACCAGATCATCTCATCCTCCTCCTGAGGAATCTGTAAGTGGACTAAGAAGCCACGGTCAGAACTGAACATGGCAAAACAGAGCGGTTCAAGATCGGAAAAGGTGTGCGACAAGGTTGTATATTGTCACCTTATTAATTCACCTTATATGCAGAATACATCATGCGTAAGGCTGGACTGGATGAGTCCAAAGCCAAAATCAATAATCCTAAAAGGAGTATCAACAACCTCAGAAACGCGGATGATACTTCTCTGATGGCTGAAAGTGAAGAGGAACTAAAGGACTTATTGATGAGGGTAAAAGAAGATAGTGCAAAAGCTGGTCTACTGCTCAACTTTAAGAAGACAAAGATCATGGCAAACGGCAATCTCAGTTCCTGGTAAAAAAAATGGGGAAGAAGTGGAGGCAGTGACCAATTTTATTTTCCTGGGCTCCAAGATCTCTGCAGATGGTTAGTGTAGTCATGAAATTAAAAGATGTTTGCTTCTGGAGATGAAAGCTATGACAAGTCTGAACAAGCTATGTAATAATAAAGATATATCACTAACAACAAAGGTCTGCATAGTTGGTACTATGGTATTCCCAGTAGTGACATACAGATATGAGAGCTGGACCATAAAGAAGGCCAAGCGCAAGAGAATTGACGCCTTTGAATTGTGATGTTGGAGAAAACTGCTTAGAGTCCCTTAGACTGCAAGAAGATCCAATCAATCAATACTACAAGACATTGAGCCAAACTAGTCACTGGAAGGTTTGATCATGAGCCTGAAGCTCAAATATTTTGGCCATATAATAAGATGACAGGATTCCCTAGAGAAGACTCTGATGGGGACGATAGAGGTGGAGATAAATAGATGAGATTATTGAAGCAATAAACACAAGCTTGATGGAGCTCACAGTGGTAGTCACTCATAGATGTTCCTGGCATGTTGCGGTCCATATGGTCACCTGGAGTCAAATACTACTGAACTACTAAACAACAACAACAAATATCTCTGAAGAACATGTGAACTCCTCTCAGCTCCATGTGCAACTTTCCATACTGTCACTATCTTTATTCCATGTGCACCTTTCCATGCCGTAACTATTTCTGCTCCATGTGAACCTTTCTGTGCTTTCACTATCTCTGCTCCATGTCACCTTTCCATACTGTCACTATCTCTGTTCCAAGTTCACCTTTCTATTCTGTCACTATCTCTGCTCCATATCACCTTTCCATACTGTCACTATCTCTGCTCTATGTCACCTTTCCATACTGTCACTATCTCTGCTCCATGTCACCTTTCCATACTGTCACTGTTTCTGCTCCTTGTGCGTCTTTCCATGCTTTCACTATCTCTGCTCCATGTCACCTTTGCTTACTGTCACTATCTCTCCTCCATGTCACCTTTCCACGCTGTCACCATCTCTGCTCCATGTTCACCTTTCCATGCTGTCACTATCTCTGCTCCATGTCACCTTTCCATACTGTCAGTATCTCTGCTCCATGTTCACCATTCCATACTGTCACTACCTCTGCTCCATGTCACCTTTCCATACTGTCGCTATCTCTGCTCCATGTTCACCATTCCATACTGTCACTATCTCTGCTCCATGTTCACCATTCCATACAGTCACTATCTCTGCTCCATGTCACCTTTCCATACTGTCGCTATCTCTGCTCCATGTTCACCATTCCATACTGTCACTACCTCTGCTCCATGTCACCTTTCCATACTGTCGCTATCTCTGCTCCATGTTCACCATTCCATACTGTCACTATCTCTGCTCCATGTCACCTTTCCATACTGTCACTATCTCTGCTCCATGTCACCTTTCCATACTGTCGCTATCTCTGCTCCATGTGCAGCTTTCCATACTGTCACTATCTCTGCTCCATGTGCACCTTTTCATGCTGTCACTATCTCAGCTCCATGTGACCTTTCCATACTGTCACTATCTCTGCTCCATGTTACATTTCCATACTGTCACTATCTCTGCTCCATGTGCACCTTTCCATGCTGTCACTATCTCTGCTCCATGTCACCTTTCCATACTGTCACTATCTCTGCTCCATGTGCACCTTTCTGTGCTGTCACTATCTCTGACCCATTTCACCTTTCCATACTGTCACTATCTCTGCTCCATGTCACCTTTCCATACTGTCGCTATCTCTGCTCCATGTCACCTTTCCATGCTGTCACTATCTCTGCTCCATGTCACCTTTCCATACTGTCGCTATCTCTGCTCCATATCACCTTTCTGTGCTGTCACTATCTCTGCTCCATGTTACCTTTCCATACTGTCACTATCTTTGCTCCATGTCACCTTTCCATACTGTCACTTTCTCTTCTCTATGTCACCTTTCCATACTGTCACTTTCTCTGCTCCATGTTACCTTTCCATACTGTCAGTCTCTCTGCTCCATGTCACCTTTCCATATTGTCACTATCTTTGCTCCATGTCACCTTTCCATACTGTCACTTTCTCTTCTCTATGTCACCTTTCCATACTGTCACTTTCTCTGCTCCATGTTACCTTTCCATACTGTCAGTCTCTCTGCTCCATGTCACATTTCCATACTGTCACTATCTCTGCTCCATGTCACCTTTCCGTGCTGTCACTATCTTTGCTCCATGACACCTTTCCATACTGTCACTATCTCTGCTCCATGCGCACCTTTCCATACTGTCACTATCTCTGCTCCATGTGCACCTTTCCATACTGTCACCATCTCTGCTCCATGTTCACCTTTCCATGCTGTCACTATCGCTGCTCCATGTTCACCATTCCATACTGTCACTATCTCTGCTCCATGTCACCTTTCCATACTGTCACTACCTCTGCTCCATGTCACCTTTCCATACTGTCGCTATCTCTGCTCCATGTTCACCATTCCATACAGTCACTATCTCTGCTCCATGTCACCTTTCCATACTGTCACTATCTCTGCTCCATGTCACTTTTCCATACAGTCACTATCTCTGCTCCATGTCACCTTTCCATACTGTCGCTATCTCTGCTCCATGTCACCTTTCCATACTGTCACTATCTCTGCTCCATGTCACCTTTCCATACTGTCGCTATCTCTGCTCCATGTCACCTTTCCATACAGTCACTATCTCTGCTCCATGTCACCTTTCCATACTGTCGCTATCTCTGCTCCATGTGCAGCTTTCCATACTGTCACTATCTCTGCTCCATGTTACATTTCCATACTGTCACTATCTCTGCTCCATGTGCACCTTTCCATGCTGTCACTATCTCTGCTCCATGTCACCATTCCATACAGTCACTATCTCTGCTCCATGTCACCTTTCCATACAGTCACTATCTCTGCTCCATGTCACCTTTCCATACTGTCGCTATCTCTGCTCCATGTGCAGCTTTCCATACTGTCACTATCTCTGCTCCATGTTACATTTCCATACTGTCACTATCTCTGCTCCATGTGCACCTTTCCATGCTGTCACTATCTCTGCTCCATGTCACCTTTCCATACTGTCACTATCTCTGCTCCATGTGCACCTTTCTGTGCTGTCACTATCTCTGACCCATTTCACCTTTCCATACTGTCACTATCTCTGCTCCATGTCACCTTTTCATACTGTCGCTATCTCTGCTCCATGTCACCTTTCCATGCTGTCACTATCTCTGCTCCATGTCACCTTTCCATACTGTCGCTATCTCTGCTCCATATCACCTTTCTGTGCTGTCACTATCTCTGCTCCATGTTACCTTTCCATACTGTCACTATCTTTGCTCCATGTCACCTTTCCATACTGTCACTTTCTCTTCTCTATGTCACCTTTCCATACTGTCACTTTCTCTGCTCCATGTTACCTTTCCATACTGTCAGTCTCTCTGCTCCATGTCAACTTTCCATATTGTCACTATCTTTGCTCCATGTCACCTTTCCATACTGTCACTTTCTCTTCTCTATGTCACCTTTCCATACTGTCACTTTCTCTGCTCCATGTTACCTTTCCATACTGTCAGTCTCTCTGCTCCATGTCACATTTCCATACTGTCACTATCTCTGCTCCATGTCACCTTTCCGTGCTGTCACTATCTTTGCTCCATGACACCTTTCCATACTGTCACTATCTCTGCTCCATGCGCACCTTTCCATACTGTCACTATCTCTGCTCCATGTGCACCTTTCCATACTGTCACTCTCTCTGCTCCATGTCACCTTTTCATACTGTCACTATCTCTGCTCCATGTGCATTTTTCCATACTGTCACTATCTCTGCTCCATGTCACCTTTCCAAACTGTCACTATATCTGCTTCATGTCCATCTTTCCATAATGTCATTATCTCTGCTTCATGTCCACCTTTACATGCTGTCACAATCTCTGCTCCATGTCACCTTTCCAAACTGTCACTATATCTGCTTCATGTCCATCTTTCCATAATGTCATTATCTCTGCTCCATGTCACCTTTCCATACTGTCACACTCTCTGCTCCATGTCTCCTTTCCATACTGTCACACTCTCTGCTCCATGTCACCTTTCCATACTGTCACTATCGCTGCTCCATGTGCGCTTTTCCATACTGTCACTATCTTTGCTCCATGTGCACCTTTCTGTGCTGTCACTATCTCTGACCCATTTCACCTTTCCATGCTGTCACTATCTCTGCTCCATGTCACTTTTCCATACTGTCACTATCTCTGCTCCATGTGCACCTTTACATGCTGTCACTATCTCTGCTCCATGTGCACCTTTACATGCTGTCACTATGCCTGCTCCATGTGCACCTTTCCATACTGTCACTATCTCTGTTCCATGTCTCGTTTCCATACTGTCACTCTCTCTGTGCCATGTCACCTTTCCATACTGTCACTATCTCTGCTCCATGTGCACATTTCCATACTGTCACTATCTCTGCTCCATGTGCACCTTTCCATACTGTCACTATCTCTGCTCCATGTTACATTTCCAAACTGTCACAATCTCTGCTCCATGTCACCTTTCCAAACTGTCACTATATCTGCTTCATGTCCATCTTTCCATAATGTCATTATCTCTGCTCCATGTCACCTTTCCATACTGTCACACTCTCTGCTCCATGTCTCCTTTCCATACTGTCACACTCTCTGCTCCATGTCACCTTTCCATACTGTCACTATCGCTGCTCCATGTGCGCTTTTCCATACTGTCACTATCTTTGCTCCATGTGCACCTTTCTGTGCTGTCACTATCTCTGACCCATTTCACCTTTCCATGCTGTCACTATCTCTGCTCCATGTCACTTTTCCATACTGTCACTATCTCTGCTCCATGTGCACCTTTACATGCTGTCACTATCTCTGCTCCATGTGCACCTTTACATGCTGTCACTATGCCTGCTCCATGTGCACCTTTCCATACTGTCACTATCTGTGCTCCATGTGCACCTTTACATGCTGTCACTATCTCTGCTCCATGTGCACCTTTCCAAACTGTCACTATATCTGCTTCATGTCCATCTATCCATAATGTCATTATCTCTGCTTCATGTCACCTTTCCATACTGTCACTATCTCTGCTCCATGTGCACCTTTCCATACTGTCACTATCTCTGCTCCATGCGCACCTTTCCAAACTGTCACTATATCTGCTTCATGTCCATCTATCCATAATGTCATTATCTCTGCTTCATGTCACCTTTCCATACTGTCACTATCTCTGCTCCATGTGCACCTTTACATGCTGTCACTATCTCTGTTCCATGTCTCGTTTCCATACTGTCACTCGCTCTGTGCCATGTCACCTTTCCATACTGTCACTATCTCTGCTCCATGTGCACCTTTCCATACTGTCACTATCTCTGCTCCATGTGCACCTTTCCATACTGTCACTATCTCTGCTCCATGTTACATTTCCATACTGTCACTATCTCTGCTCCATGTCACCTTTGCTTACTGTCACTATCTCTCCTCCATGTCACCTTTCCACGCTGTCACCATCTCTGCTCCATGTTCACCTTTCCATGCTGTCACTATCTCTGCTCCATGTCACCTTTCCATACTGTAACTATCTCTGCTCTATGTCACCTTTCCATACTGTCACTATATCTGCTCCATGTCACCTTTCCATACTGTCACTGTTTCTGCTCCTTGTGCGTCTTTCCATGCTTTCACTATCTCTGCTCCATGTCACCTTTGCTTACTGTCACTATCTCTCCTCCATGTCACCTTTCCACGCTGTCACCATCTCTGCTCCATGTTCACCTTTCCATGCTGTCACTATCTCTGCTCCATGTCACCTTTCCATACTGTCACTATCTCTGCTCCATGTCACCTTTCCATACTGTCACTATCTCTGCTCCATGTTCACCATTCCATACTGTCACTATCTTTGCTCTATGTCACCTTTCCATACTGTCACTATCTCTGCTCCATGTTCACCATTCCATACTGTCACTATCTCTGCTCCATGTCACCTTTCCATACTGTCACTATCTCTGCTCCATGTGCATCTTTCCATACTGTCACTATCTCTGCTCCATGTCACCTTTCCATACTGTCACTATCTTTGCTCTATGTCACCTTTCCATACTGTCACCATCTCTGCTCCATGTCACCTTTCCATACTGTCACTATCTCTGCTCCATGTCACCTTTCCATACTGTCACCATTTCTGCTCCATGTTCACCTTTCCACACTGTCACCATCTCTGCTCCATGTTCACCTTTCCATGCTGTCACTATCGCTGATCCATGTTCACCATTCCATATTGTCACTATCTCTGCTCCATGTCACCTTTCCATACTGTCACTATCTCTGCTCCATGTTCACCATTCCATACTGTCACTATCTCTGCTCCATGTCACCTTTCCATACTGTCGCTATCTTTGCTCCATGTGCAGCTTTCCATACTGTCACTATCTCTGCTCCATGTTACATTTCCATACTGTCACTATCTCTGCTCCATGTCACCTTTCCATACTGTCACTATCTCTGCTCCATGTGCACCTTTCTGTGCTGTCACTATCTCTGACCCATTTCACCTTTCCATGCTGTCA